>LUCH01005593.1:18195-41915 GCA_013368495.1 Paragonimus heterotremus | reverse complement strand
ATCTCATTTTTAACTCATCATACATGCACTGTTTTTTGCTAAGCCTTCCAATAAAGGGAACAATGTGCGTTTAGTGTCTATTTACTCTTCAACGTCCCCATATTAATACAGTATCGTACACATTGTATTGTACTTCACTGTGATTTAAATCACAGTGAAGTGAAACGAAGCTTAATTAAACCTACACCCTAACTAATAGTGATTTCCTAGTTTGATGTAGTGCTGACTGTAAATATACTGCGCCGCGGTTTAACGGAACCAGTTCACTAACGCCTAAAGACTGGTTAATCCTACAAAACCCACAAGTTCTAGTACCGAAACTACAAGTGTTCTCGTGGAATTTTACGATAGTATCCTTCACCCAGACATCGTCCATTTAAATTCACTGTTGTCAAGTTTGGCGGCACAAACACTAGAAGGCTTATCTTTCACGATCTTCGGGAAGTCCAGTCTCCTCGCAAACAGTTCTGTTTCCAACCTTATAGCTCCAAAGGCGCGGCACGAGCCAGCTGACTAGCTTGTTGGGTTTTAGCGCGTACTGTTCGTTCGATCTGTCCCCAAAAGGGTACATTCAGTTAGCTGGAATCTTGAAAACATGCTTGTCTTCAAGGGTATGTAGACGAGATCATCTTACTGGCCACCATCCAATCGACTTGTTCTCGATCACGGTAAACATAGTCATTGCATTTGTATACTCTTATCATCTTGCAACTTCTGCATAGCGCTCCGTGTCATTTACAACGAACGTTCGTACACCACGGACATTTTGCTAGCCACTCGGAAATGGATAAAAATTCCGGCCTGAGAACTGGCATGACCGTTGTCTTGATTTTTCTGTCATCATAATCATAGACAACAGTATATCGGTAGTTCCCATTGGTGCTTAACTGTGGCGTTTGTTTGCGCGACTTAAGCTTTTCGTGTTCAGTAAATTATCAGAGGATAAGTTAGATAATATCTCAGCAGTTCGCAAAATATGGTGCATGTGAACTCTTCGTTCCCAAGTTGTCGGTCTAGCCTTGGCAAAGTTTCCCAAGATTTCATTATTGACCCACTCGTTTTCTTCAACTTTGTAAATTCTCTCGTTTTTTCACCCTACTTGCGAATTATGTCAGTGTTGCGCCCAGTGAACATCTCAAGGGGTTTCTTGTCAAAGGACCGCTACTGTTTATGTAGGTGGCTTTAGGTAGACAGACCTATTCTCAATACCTGAAAACAGGGTTGTGAAAGCTCGCAGGCCGTTTAATTTCGGTCGATACCTCAGTTTACTTTGGTTGGTCCTGATTGCAAACAAATCCCGTTACTTTGGTTCCTAATTTTTTCAGAATCATTCGAGGTTGTGGCAAATGGGAAAACGATCGATGATCCGTTTGCTGTACTCAGACAACTTTTGGAACAATATGGTGCTCCTCCTCGGCCACCCTGTCACAACGAGACTGGACCTTGACGTGGTATGACGGCTTGCGCATCTGGATGACCTATTGGGCTAAACTAGACGGTGTGGCCACCACATCAATAGAGTCACTCATGCCAGGCTGACTAATAAGTAGAGGTCTAACAAACCAGTCTCCTGGTCCTCCAAGTTGGGGGTTGGAAGAAGTTTGGCACCCTTTTCCGGAAAACGTACCAGTTCTGGTACACTGCCACTCACCCGCTGCCTTGCGGTACATGCTTTTGAGCCAAAGGCTTTGGTTGAGAAACCTAATCGTTCTTCTGTCTAGGTCTGGGCGTCCTGGCAGTATCTCAGCCCACATACAACCATGAAGAATCACCACAACAACCTCGGCCGCCACGCAGCTATCTGGTTTAATTCCGACTAGATCTCGAAATTGCTATCTAACCATCTTTTCTTCAAAACGATAAGTTATTTCTTGAGACTGCAATGACGTGTCGTTAAAGCCATCCGAGGCCTTTAACCTAGGTCTTAGAATTTGGATGAGTTTGCAATTATTATGGTTCCACCAGTTTACAGAAAGCTTTGTTTTCGTATTTCTTATTTTCAGCTCTCCACATCTTCCATTCGTAACGCCCATGAGTCTGATCAAAATGTACTGTCGCTTGGTTGACCGCTTACCACAACAGTGACGTGGAAGAGGAAAAAGTGACAAAATGTTAGAACGAGAAAGAACTAAGAATGGTGTGACCAGGCATGCTAGTGACTTCGGTTGGTGATTATCTTTGCCATTTTTAACGAACGATGTGAGTAATAACGAGGACTCCAACCGGGCAGAAGACACCTGTTCGCTTTGCTCACCGGAAGAGGTCTGACCTTCATGTTTTGTGCCCACGTCGTTGCTTGACCACTATACAGTTTCACCCGATTGTTGATGCGGAAAGCACTCAGCTGGTATATGGGTTACGTGACTCAACCACCACAGAATTTGTAACCTGATTACTTGGCCAACTAATCACTTATCTTGAGCATCCCGAAGTATGCGCTGCTGTGCATCCGCACTGTTTACGCAATCATCCCACCTGGTTCAGGCCAGTTATTGGAGATAACAGTAGTCGAACTACAATTCTCATTATCTTCCTCGCGAGTAGGCGTTGTCTCCGAGCCATAGGACAAAACAGAACGCAAACAAGCGTTGTACACTTTTTTTCAACGACACTTCCGCCATTTCAATGCAACAGACGATGGAGGTTGGCAGAGGCAGCACATGTCTGTTTTTATGGCCGATATCTCATCAGTTTTGTTACAAGCTAGCGAGATAATGCTGCTCAAGTATGTGAAGCTGCAGACAGTCTCAAGCGAACTACCCGCATTGAAGGACGCAAGAGTGGGAATGCCACAGTTTTAAAGCAGCACTTTGTACTTTGATGGTGCAAAGCGCAATCCATACAAACTAGTCCGGTCTGTTTAGTGTGGTCTGCACTTCTTCGGCATAGGGGCTAGGTAAGATGATATTGTCTGCATACTGCCTGTTGGTCAACCTGGTGCCAAGAAGAAAGTGAACACCAAGCGCAACGGATTCCTCAAGCACACCTTCCAGAATGTCGTCCATGACAAAAGTGAACCGACATATCAGACACCTTTGGTGAACATAAATAGGAGCGCTGAACACCGGAAACAATTGTTCATAAACCTTCAGTCGGTTCGTAAAGTGGGCATATAGTTGACCACTTAGTAGATTCTCTATTTACTTAGTACGTTTTATAGTGGTGCGCTGGTAGACCACCTCAAGCGTAAAACCCAGGATAGCCAATTGGAATATCGATGTTGATGTTCAGTTGCAAGCTTTCATGGTGTGTTGTGTTTTTCCTTATGGTTAATTACGCTACCTTTATTTCTGTCTTCGATGCTTGATTTGATAATTATTGGCTACGTTTGCTCAGACGTCGCGCATATCTTTCACTCCCTGTTTTGTGATTATCCGCTATGAGGTACAACGCTCTTAAAGGCACCTGCCTCCAATCCTGGTCAGTTTATAAACTTCTCTAGCAACGTCCCAAATGACTAGTTAGTACAATCCAGTCTATTCTGTTTTTCTGCTGTATTTAGAAGCAGTCATCTTTAACTTAGATTAAAAATTCAAATAGAAATGCAGAATTCTAAGTTGTCAGTTCTGTAATCGACCTGCGTACAAAAACCACGAAAGGGTTATGAAGTGGATATATGGTGCCGATAGCCAAATGGTTTCATTTATTTAGTCTTTAAGGGTGCGAGAACTTAGATGACTGGGTCATGTACTAAGAATGGGTGCAGAACTCAGTATTACCGAAGAACGGTAATGTTGTTGAACCACGCAAACAACCAGTGTCCGCAATCACAAGACACATCCTGACCACTGGTCACGTCATCGATCCGGCTTGTGCATTCAGAATCTTATTACGTCATCCCAGTTCACGATTCTTGCGGTTTGCTGAGGCTGTCGCAATCAGTCGATTGATACCGACCCTATGTGTTCAGAAACAATTGTTCGTGAACTTGACCCTGCCCTGGACTTAGTGACCTTTCCTAACACATCAATTGACTAACCACCCAACCACCTCTAACAGTTTATGTCATTGTAAATTTGGTACTGATGGGTCAATTCGGAATGCATGCGTCTACCTGTTTTCGTGTTCTAACGCTGTTGTTCAAAATGCGGATAGTTCTGTCAATTTGGATTCTCCTTCAAAAGGTAGTATTTTCTGTTATAAGACTATTTAGTCCCCCGCACATAACTGCTTCGATCATTTAGTATATTGCCATCCTGACATCCTGTCGACTTGCATGAACACTGTTGATAACAAATGTTCTTGCAGTAGGTCTTTGTTGTTTGAACCATTGATTGTATGGTCCAGGAAGGTTAGCCTACTCCAGTCCATGCATGGACTGAATCGCCATCACTTCACATTGTGAGAAGGTCTACGCCATCGTCAGGTCGATCATTCTTGTGTCTCTGCACGTATTCTTCCATCTGATTGGTGAAATCTTGGTTAATTTCTCCGCGTTTCTCCCTGGAATAAATCGCCAACTTTTGGTCTTTGACAGTCGGCGCTCAATCGATCGATGCTGAGAACTGAGCAAAATCAACATTTTGCTCTCTTCACTGAATAAATGAGTGTCCAGTCACCACATATGGTGACCTACAGCGAACTGCGAGTGAAAACCGTGCCGTCTCAATATCACATCAGAGTTAGTCAACGTAGACAAATTGTCCGTGTACGTTTTTTGTTCAACAGTGTGTATCCATCGTTAGCCTCACAAGAGTCTCCTGCTTTTTCACTGTAATATACCATGTAAACACCTGTGAGTTGCCTACTCCCAGGCTGTCCAGACAGATAAAAATAGTCGCAGTAACCGAACTCGACCCGGCCACCGTGCAGTTGCTAACTAGGGATTGTTACCGTTGAACCAGTGCAGCTTCAGCCGTAGAAAAAATTCGGCACCAAACAACGAATGGTGCATAATGTGAAAAAGATCAATTTCTGCGAACGGGATACTTTCTGATCCCTCTCTGGAGACAGGCACTGTTGATAACGCACATGTCCGGACAACTAGCGTGATTCATAAGTCAGTGGAATAATATTAGACAACGTTACCTCATTTTTGGTTATTCTTCTGCTTCCTGTGTTGTTCGGTCCGAAGTTCTCCTGGGACTCATGTACGGGCTGACAAACATCCATCCACTTGAAAAGCGTTTGCTTCAGCACCTTCTGTTTGGAAGTTCTGAAGACGGTCAGGTTGTATATTATCAACGTAACGTAAATTGATCATCTAACTGAAGATGTAAGTAGAAGCTGGAATTTCGTCGTGAAATCATTTGCGTTGAGCGTGGACAGGATGTAACGATTTGGAGGCCGCGTATGATTTCTTACTTACAGTTCATCTCGAACCTCCTCTTAGATGCCTGTCATTGTCGCGAGCTCGACTAATCTACCTTGACCTGTACTAAGAGGTTACCACAGAATTCAAAGATGTGGGTGAATTGCTATCTGAAAATAAGATTGGGCATGCCATATGAAAACTGAGCATAACATCATGTGGCATGTTTCTTTCAGCGAATAAGCCTAAAAATAAGACTAGATGCGAATTCGTGATTGTGGATTCATAATTGCTGCTACGTTCATTGAGCTCTTGATAGCTATGATAGTTATGGGGGCTTCTTACTTATCAGTCGTTGACAGTTTTGTTTCCAATTTCAGCTGTAACATCTGGCGTCTAACGCGGCGGTGCGTAACAAAAGTGCCAAACGAGCCTGCTGTGATGACCGACGGTCTGTTTTCCGGTCTAACGGTCAAACCAAAACTGATCGTTTTTGACCTTGGTTTGTTCATTTTCATTGTTCAAGATGTCTTATCTCTCTCTGTTACTTTGCTAGATTTAACCCTGTGGCCCTTTGATTGCGATGATTTCGTAGGACATAAGTTTCAGAAGAAGTCAGTAAATTACGACTTTGTCTCGTGATATCTGTCAATTTAGGGGTACAAGGGTGTTCGACTCGAACGGGGAAGCGGTCAATGTGTGCCCGGATAGTAACTACCTACTTGAATCGATCAAGAATGAGGATGGTGTTTTGCTTGCCTGTGCTTCCAGGTAAGTCCTCTAACGTTGCTCAAGTGAATGTTCAAAGTTGCTAGGTTTAGATCCATCGCAGCTCACTCGGAATAACTTTCATTTGGGATCACTCGACATATCACTTTCTAGGGTTGATTGAATTGGCTATCTAGCTCACCTAATTTTGAAAACGTCAGAGAGGTAAACATCAGTCTGACTTACAAACAAGTAATTAGCAAGCTTGCGTCAGAAGACCAGAATTCAACTGAAACTAAGAATTGCTATCTCTGGCATTCGGATACTTATCCGTAAATTCACCGAGTTTTTAATGTCTTCATATTTCTTTATGTAAGTTAGATTCTGTGTTGAGTGTAAAAGTTGACATGATTTTCCTCATCCTGGGTCACTGCGAGCAGTGGGTGTAGGATGGCTCTCAACTTTAGATTACGGTTCACGTCTACAGCGCTGTTTCTATGACAACGGAACTAGCAATGTGGACATAAAGGAACCCCTCAACTAAAACGCCTAAGAAGCCACCAAATCTCCATGCGTAACAGCGTGTGTTGTACATCCACAAGCTCGCGACTATCCAGTGTTAACGACACCCAGCTACCGTTGACACAGTAGCAAGTTATTGAAGCCGGCTACCTCGACTGCCTTCGTTTGGGTTTAAGCAGCCTGATAGTATTCGGTCTATCTGTTGTCACGTATGTTCCACGACGGTGTACACGTCTAGAAGCTCAGCTTGCGCGTTAAGTAAACGTGTCTCTCGTTAACCAATGCTGGCCCGGGTGAACAGTTGAATGTTGATTTTTGCACTTCTTCGTCACAGGGGTAGTGGCGTCTCTGATTAGTAGTAGTTTTAACGAGACATCTATGATAATAGCAATTGCTTGCACTGTCTTCTTTTGCTGAGTTAGCTGGCGATACAGTATGTAATTTTCGTACGATTCATCCGATCCAGCTGCTTATATATTCGGCCGGTTTGCTATGGTAATAGCTGGATCTAGCGAACCAGCATTTCCAGTAAATCAGCACTACTACAACGGGATTTAAAAACCGATAAATATACAGTTTGTCGAAGTCACAGTCGTGGTAATCACTTACTTTTCTGTACGCGGGAGATCGGTTTACGTTTCGCGACTGAAGTCAGTTGTCTCTATAAATATGGGTGGGAGGAGTGCAATTCACGCGATTCCAAGAGAGTTGCATGGCCTGGACAAGCTGCTTTTGTGAACAAAACACCGGGTTTCATAGTGTAATAATGATCGATTTGGTGTTGTCGAAATCCGCTGTCCGACTGCCCTGAGTTAGTGGGCTGTGTAGCTCTGTGGATGATCCAAGCTGCCTTCGACACATCTACTTGGCGATTACTCTTGGTCACAATGATGCCTGATTGTGTAACCCCATGCACTACTCGAAATGAGTGACTTTGAATAGCCCTGGAAATAGTTCTCCGATTGAAATCTCCCATCCAAGTAATAAAGAGAAGACCTCGTACTGGTTGCAGTAAGCAGTTCATATTCATGAGACAAGAAGCTGAATTCATGGATGTACAACAGTATTAAAGAATTCATAATCACTCATTGGCACATACAAAGTCGCAAACTGTACGTTACTTGATGCAGTACAGAACAAAGAAATTAGCGAATAACGGAAGACTTAACATTGAGACTGTTTGTCCAATCCTGATATCATACCTTTAACGCGACGTTTGGATTGCCCCCGTGATAGATCTTCTACTGTGTCGGGGTTTGGATAAACGGCAAGTCGAGTAGATTTTCACCACATCCCAGTCTAGATCCAAGTTGAGTGATAACCTTTAATCCTTTCAGTATAGTACCCAGTTATTCGATCGGTGCGCTCGACTGCACTGTCGGTACCGATTAGTCTTTGAAACTATTCTTGATTGTGGGTCTGGAAGTAAACCAGTTCCTCAATGATAAGAATGTTCGTTTCAACATGTAGTGCCGATTCACCGTGCTTTGTCTTCAACCTAAAGTAAGGATAGACTTGTAATAAGCTTAAACTACCCATGTGATCACTTAGAATAGGGACAAGTGGAACATGTGTTCGAGAAATTCATCATCAAGTCACTTCCTTTTTAGGGTTAACTAGTAGATGTCGATTAAGGCATGATAAAAGTGTAGTTACGTTAGGACAACGAGAAAACAATTAAATTAGCCTTATCCACTGATAAGATGATATGGACAGTCTGCGGATGTTTACTTAGGATGAATAGATTATGCGTTCGCGGGTTTGCGAATAGTAGACCAAAAAAGTTCAAGAGTTTGATTGAAAGTCACTACAACGTCAAAATAACGACAGCATAAACGATCGACATTCGATTACGTCATTCTGTATTATGTTGTCATAGGACGTTCATTCAAACTCTTGAACTTCCTCTGCCCACTAATCACATACTCATGAACGCACACTCCATTCATTCTGGTTTAACACAGACAGACTGTTCGAACCATCCCATTAGTGGGTAAAAACTGATTTGGGTTGCTCTTTCATTGTCCAATTGTAATTACAGTTTTCTCACGTTGTAATCGACCTGTGTTAGTCAACCTTTAGAAATGCGATGATTTGATGATATATTTATCGAAAAATTGTTCTACTTCTAATCAAATGTGTATTTATTCACCCTTGTGTCCTCCTTTTTATCTGATCATATTATTAAGGCGGCGTTCCGTTAACGCATTTCAAAAAATTTCGGATACATACCTTGTTAGTCAGAGTTATAATGTACAATCTGTACTGGTTGAGTTATACAATGTGTATACCAATAAATAGTTGTGTGCAATGCAAGACCACCAATGGTTGACAAAAGTCGTAAGATGGTCGACAGACAATGCGATCATGAATGATGGGAACCTGAACTGTTTAGTCAATTAACGTTGGTAAACTTCACTTACCAAGTCTTGTGAACACCCACCTCATTGACCGAAAAAAGTGGTCCACACTGTAGCGTGGCACTCTCTGTACTTAGGTGGTGGTTTAGGGGAGACAGTATTTTCCAGTTTTAAGACAGCTGCCTGAACGCCAGTTTTGTTGTGTGGGTGTAAGGCCTTCTTGAAACGTTCCTCTGAAGATACATACTATGGGTTGTCACCCCGCCTCTTCTAACATGAGAGGTATGTGGGTAAATTTCATGCTAATGTTGTGAATTAGGACTACACGGTGCTACCATCAGTCAGGTACTCTACCATTCTGTGTGAACCTGGAGACATTGAGGGGTTAAACATCCTTGTATGCTGTGATAAGTCGACAAAGTATTTATTCATGAGTGATCAACTTTAGGATATAATTTTCTGTTGAAAATTTTAGGCAAAGGCTGAAGGTTTCTTTTTTTTCACGTCAGAAAGTGTTCGCCAGCGTGTGACGCATTAGATCACACGTGAGTTGCATACTATCAAACCACCCAAACATAGATAAAGTGAGCCGAAGTAATCGAAGCTTGAGTCTGTGCCCTATGGTTAGCAATCAGTTATTTATGTTGGACTCAAAAGGAGGAGAGCCACACGTCTCATTGATGCGTAATGTGTTTAATCCGTTGCCTGGGCCGCTATTCCATTCCGGTCCATTTGCATTCTTTGTTTCCCTACTTACCGTGTCTATGACTATGTTCGTTGACTCCCCGTGTCGCAAAGTCACCTTGTGGCATCTTTGTTTATGTTAGATTACTTTCCGTACTACATTGTTGTACTAGTCACGCGCATTCACCATACCCACCAGTGATCGGCAATTTTCTTCTGAACAGGGGGCGGGATGCGATAGCAGTTAATGAAGAGCGAGCCACTTTAGTAAATAGGATTCGTGGTAATAACACATTATTAACTTGTTATATTGTTCCTTTCTCGAAATACCATTCAATTGGTAAACTCACATATGTTTGATGTCATTCGTCATCCAAACGTTTACTTGCTGGATGAAATCATATGTAGGACTGCAACTAGGTTGATGTTAGTCATCCTGGGCTCGTAAATTGCTATCTATATACCTAATTTTCGACAAGTTCGGTTACTCATCTAAGTTCTGTTGAAAAATTGTACCATTTTATGTTGAGATCAATTCGACCGGCTAATCGGTGGACATGGTATTTTATGGTAGAATCATAGGACTTACAGTTTCAGTTGTCGGGACACATACTGTGCACAAACCATACGTCCCCACCTCTTGATATGTACCACACTGTTCAGCCGATACAGATCAGTCAAGGAAAACAGACAGACCTCAATCTAGGATTACTGCACTCTCACATGCATGCACTTGCTTTTCCTCGATCTTCCAGGCGATCTATGCCAAATACGGTTTATTACTAAATATCTGTCGAGGTTCTTGACTCCTGTTCATGTTTCACCGCTTTACTTAATTTTCGCCGTATCTCGAACGTCGTGTGTAGCTGGGTTACAAAAGGAACGATTCAATTAGTATTAATCTTCTCTGAAAGTGACAGCCTTATTGTTCTTTGTTATTGATACCGAATTTGCCCACCTCTGCTGGTGATTACTGCATCGACTTATTGTGGCACTTTGTAAATAAGCTTCACGATGTCCTTATTTTGTCTATTTCTACACCCTCAAGAGCACCACTCACAGATGCGAAAGTATATGCCGTTCTGTATTCATGGTACTCATTCTATCAAGGTCAACCCGAATAGGTTCCATCGGCCTAAGTCCCGATAATTGAGTGTATCACGTTTAGTCGGATGCACCGCCGGTGAGGAGTATTATCATCTTGTAAAATCTCGTTATTCTGGTAAGAAAGTGTTGGGATTAGGCGTTGTTACGATTGGTTTTGTCAGGTCCAGCCACTGACAGTCAGATCAAACAAAGCCAGTTTGCATACTCGTGTGAACGACAAATGTTCAGTAACAGCCCAGCACATTCGGGCTTTGCAGGAACTCAAATCAAAAAATGTTGTAATCCTCAAGCCAGACAAAAGCTCCGGAGCAGTAGTCATGGATAAGACGTGCTACGTGGAAAAAATGTTATCAATCCTGAATGATAGACAAAAATTTCAACTGCTAGACAAAGAAAAAAACATGTGCTTAATAGAAGAAAGAATCGGCCACCAGTTAGAAGTAATTCTTAAACACGGCTGGATAGATGAAAAGACATACAAGTACCTAAAGCCGAGTGGTTGCTCGTTGCCTCAATTATACGGTCTTCCCAAGACCCATAAGCAGGGTATGCCACTTCGACCTATATTGGCCATGTCTAATTCACCTCAGCACAAACTGGCTAGATGGTTGGTCGAGATTTTGAAGCTAGTCATTCAAAAGTTTGACAGCTATAGTATCAAAGACTCGCTGGAACTTGCGGATGAGTTGGATCGAATCAATATCAAGAATGAACATATGTGCTCCATAGATGTGCAATCTCTCTTTACCAATGTCCCCTTGAGAGAAACTGTTGACTTTGTGTGTGAACTGATTCTTGCCGAAAATATCCCTATGCCCATCCCAACTGATTATCTGAAAACGTTACTTTTGTTGTGTACGGAGAATGTTAGTTTTAACTTTCTAAACACACCGTACAGACAGATCGACGGAGTAGCGATGGGGAGTCCATTAGGCCCTCTTCTCGCAAACTTTTTCATGATCATGATAGAGGAACAACTAACTGATATCACATCACAACTATCATACTACAGACGCTATGTAGATGATACCCTGGTCATTGCCAAAAGTCGCGAGCTATCTGAACAATTTGTTCTGCGGCTTAACGGCGTTCATCCCAACCTCAAGGTGACGTGTGGACCAGAGGCTGATGATAGTTTGCCTTATTTGGACATACTCATCACACGAAGAGCCGATGGATCAATAAAGCGTGGCATTTACAGGAAGCCAACATGGTCTGGCCAGTATATGCATTTCACTAGTTTCAACCCGGTGAAATATAAGCGAGGTGTAGTGAGAACACTGTTCACAAGAGCACGCCGAATTTGCACACCCGATTGTGTTGAGTAAGAGCTGGAAATGCTTAAGACGACTCTGGAGGGTAATGGGTACCCCAGAAGCTTTATTCAACGTCATAGCGAATGGAGGCCCAAAAGCAATAAAAATGATCAGGTCCCAAAGAAACTAGTGTATATTGAGCTACCATTCAAAGGGAATATAGCGACAATGCGTACAACCCAACGGATTGTCTCTTCGCTCAAACGTACTTACAATGCAGCCGAATTGAGGGTCCTTAATCAGACTCGCAGGTTACCTGTACCTACAATCAAAGGAGATCAACCTATTGGCGCCAAATCACACTGTGTTTACCAATTCTCATGTAACTGCGGAGAAAGTTACATAGGCAGAACCGATAGATCATTGATCTCAAGGATGAAGGAACATGTACCTATGTGGGTTCAAAAACAGTTCTCAAAACCGGACACTGTAGTCACACAGAATCGTAAGCCCGCAGCTTTGTCGATCGGACGACACATCCTGTCAACTGGCCACAACGTGGACCTGACCTCAGCCTTCACCATCATAATGCGCCACCACAACCCACGGTTCTTAAAATTTGCTGAAGCCGTCGCGATAAACCGGTTCAAACCTGTGTTGTGTGTACAAAAACAATTATTTGTGAACCTGAGGTTGCCATGGTCCTAAGTCGTGGTGAGTGTCATTCAGATCATATGATTGGACGTTTTGTTATTGTTGGTTTCTTTGTTCATACCCCCCGAAGTACTGTAGACGTTAAATTGAAAGGTTCTCGTGTTATTGATTATTTGGTACTGACGAGCCAATACGAAATGCTAGCATCTACCAGTGTTCGTCTTCTAACTGTTTTGTTCAAAGCCAGTTCAGTTCTTCTGGTTGAACCGGTGGCAGTTCATGTATGGTGGAACTGCCATCGTCTTACACTGTGGGAATGCCCGTGTCATCATTGAATCGTTTACACCCCACACGCGAACTCTCATCCAAACTGATGAGTGAAAAACGCCATTGATCAGCTCGCCTTTCACGTTTCAATCAGTCGGCACTGTTATCAGTGTGCCGAGTTATTTTGCATCAGGCGAACTAGTGAAGGGCATACGTAGGGTGTGGTGAAATACAGTGATTTAATTAGCGACTAGCACTACTTTTAAGCGGTGTTTATCCAGAGACATTTAGGAGTAACAGATTGGTTTATTCACTCTAGGTAGATGGATGCTGCGCCTGTGAACGTCTGTGATAGTACAACAAGTCTGGGTGAGGAAAGCATTTTACGTGTATTGTACGTATCTGATCTGTGTGAATAAAACACTACAAATCACCGTACGCATTTTATAATTTGACCTGATTTCTCACTGCTGTTTCTACATTTTGAAAACGGTCAGATTTCAAATGCAATTCGTGGACAGCTCAGATGTTTGATGAATCTAACATGGCACAATTCGCATCTTCTCTTCCTCATCAAAATAGACTGATACCTCAGTAGTTGTGACTGATTTTTGATTATCGGGCCATCGTAAAAGACCCATGGTTCATACAAAAGAAAAGGAGAAATCAAACTTAGTGCATTAAATTCTTACGCCTTTATGGAATTGCTTGTAGGTCACGAACAGGCAACGGCGTTGTGAGATTGAGGAGGGTGGAATTTGTGGCTTTCCTTGTCTCAGCTAAACCCCAAGTGTTCATACCACTAAAGGTGACTGGCTGTCATCTTTCTATCCTGGCACGAACGGTCTGACAGTATCTAACTACTCATTAGTACTACAGTATCTGATCTACATGTGATTTTGCATAGTTGACAACATGTTGTTTAAAAGCTGGAAACTTTCTCTTTCCTTGCATCTCCCCCAGCGTCTTAAACCAGCGGTTAATTTAGTTACGAAGCTCCCAGCTTAAAAGATGGATACGATTTGTGCATTTTAGTCAGATTTCGTTCCATTTCTAACGTCATAAATTCCAGCCGGTTAGCTTTCATGCAAACATCTTCATGATAACAGAGCAAATATGTGACCACTTGGTCACATGAAAATGCATAGTGTTCTATGGTTGAGTCACATACCGTATGCCAAGCGCGTGTTTGTTACACCGAGCACCATTCATCAAGCCATCTATTGGTTACATATATTAATCACGAAGTTGGCAAGCGACAAGATGGTCACGAGCTAGAAAGCCCCTGATTACTCTGTTTGTTAAAATTGGTAGTTATCAACTGCAAGGATGAAGACTTCTAGAATCGCTGATTGGCACCGCTGGTCTATTCCTTGTCATCGTTGCAGTGTTGGGTGTCTCGAGTCCCAAGTACGATCCGGTCAGGTTCATGGCTGTTCATGTATGTATGTATACAACATAGCAAACCAACGAGAAACTATGAGTCTAGGTTGAAAGTGTCGTTTGCTTATTATTCCATGACGGCACCAAAGTCTCAGACGGTTTATTTTGCATATTTAAATCGAGCTGATACTCTCTGATGAGATTGATTTCTGTGCCATTAAAAACGTTTATCCTCTCTTACGAAATACGAAAAATTCTGTTGTTTTGTCAAACACATGTTACTTAATCTCACAGTAACTCCTCTTCTGTTAGGTTGGCTGTTTTTGGTTTTGTTGTCATGCTATTTGGCAGCCACGTAATTGGCTGTTGCACTCTACTCGTCGACCAATTCGAACTTACATTCAGCAATGGATTACTTGAGTGTCTTTTCTACACGATTTCCAGAACCATTTTTCCCGAAAGCGCCCTGCAACTGATCCGTGTTCATGACTGGGATAAGCTGTTTGATGTCATGGAAATCTACCCGTCTTCCAAAGTAAAGCATTTCAATGCGTAAGTTCCACAAGACGTGCCACTGTATTTCTGCTGTCTTCAGTCACCTTTGTCATTCATGTGAGTGGATTTTATAGAGAGGGGTAGATGAACTGCACATTTTTCCATGTGAGACACTACGATGACGTTGTTCCATGGTTTCTGATGAGCGTCTCTTGTTACTGTCTCCTACTTGTGCGTACTTACGTATTCATTTGTGTACGACTGTCTGTCGAGTTTGTCGACTAGTCATCCACCTCAATGTATTATATTAACAACGTACCTTATTCTTACAGCTGACGTTTCCATTCGCATGTTTTTCCCCACCGTTAAACTAGCTATGGATCGTCGGTGGTCCTGCATAATACAGGATTTTTAAAGGAATATAACGAATATACTGTTGTGATTGAGCAGTGTTTTTGGTTACTTACTCGAGTACTGCTCATCAAGTTAAGTGCGGGAAGGAGTGTTACTCGCTAAATGGTATTCCTTGGTACTAGTCAGAGAAACTAGATTGGGTGGGTCACTATTTTAGCCTCACTACAAATCCCGTCCTTTGTTTGATTAAATGATATTTGTTTGAGTCCGATCTGAGATCCGTCGTTTCAGAAAGATTGAGAAGCATTCGATAATGTTTGAGGTATTTAAAACGATCGATACATCAGTAACATATGAGTCAGTAGCTATTGCGTCATCCATCGAACGTACTCCTCCATTGTTACTGATACTGATGCATTGGGGATATGTAAAAATTAAAATAGATTAGACTGGACACAGTCATTCAGGCACGCATGCGGAATGATCAGGTGGACAGTTTTAAAGGGAAAATTCTTACTCCTGGTGGTGGTGATTGTCTGTTCCATTGAGTGATCAGCTTATCTGACAATCCATCTGAGACCGATCGCCTATAGCTAGGGTGAATAATAGAACGGCCATTTCTACTTTTAGGTGCTTAGATGTTCGTTGCTTCTCCGGTTTCTACAAAATAAAACGCTCCTTTTTTACTTCTGAACCCTCAACAATTTCACAACCTCTTGTAAACCATTTGCACGCTAATGGTACGAAGCCCCATGAAGACCGACTCACGTGTTGAAGGTGACGGTACTTTTTAACGTCCGGAACACGGGAACTTGGACACCGTGGTCGGAAACGTGTGTTTTACATGGTACATTTTATTAATAGGATTAGTCCTATAAAACTGTTAACGGATACCAAAGTAGTGTGTACGAATGTTGTGCTTTCGTCGTAACAGGCAATAGGCAACTTTCCTGGTCAAGACTGTCGAATCCTGCACCCCGTATTCACATCATCCCGTTCTTTGCTTCGATCATCCAGACACACGGCCTAGCTGGAACGACATCCATTTTCTAATTTAACAAGTTCAACAGTCCTAAATCTAGCCTATAAACTTGGATGTAACCGGATCTTTCAGCATGCAACAACTGTTTCAGAAGCCCAAAAGTGCACCATCTTTTGTTATGTCCAAGTGATAATTTTCTGAAATCATAACCATTCACCAGCTTCCTTGTCGTGCATACGCACACACAACCTTCACCTTTGTTTTCTCTCTGTTCCTCTCTACCTAATTAGTTTGGCCAAAAAAACCGGAGTTTCTTTCAACGAAATGTTATTTTTTGACGATCTGCATTGGAATATTGATGAGGTCGGTCGTCTCGGGGTTCATGCACATTTAGTCAAGAATGGCATCAATACCGGATTGGTACGGCGCGCGTTGCAGGCATACGAACAAGCGCACAAGAGTCGCAACACTGGGGTCTGACAACCTGTCGTGGTTTCCTGCATTTGTCCTCCTGGGATTGATGAAGTGGTCAGGTTTTAGCTGGTTGTTTGTAGTTAAGTCTTTCCGCCCACAGCCAACCCACTGCGCCACACAGACTAGTTCAGTTTACCGCACATTTTTGATTAAGATAACGCTCTATATTTTGTGGATTTTATTTGCCTTTTCAAAGTAAACGAACGGTATATTGTTTGATAAGTTGTTATTTTCTCTCCTTCTCTGGGTCTGATTGTTGTGTTCTCTAGAAAACCCTCACAGTGCCAAGGTGTTGGTGACCTGAAGCGGTTGAACGGTGAACAACGGATGAAACAGTTCGACACACAACACTACAAACAGAACGTTATCTTGTTGTTGACTGTCGTGAACATGTGGCTCATTCTCATTGTAGACATCTCAAGTGAGGCGGGCTTAAACTTGTGCCATCTCTACGTAATTTTTACCTAACTTTGCGAGGATTAATGTCACTTTTAGTGTGAACCGATATTCATGTTGATTTGCGTACCATCTCTTTATCATTGGACTGTCATGGCCTCCTATTCGCCAGTTGGCGCTTTTTCAAACAGCACACGTTTTGTGTAACCATTTTGTCACTAGTCCTACCTATCATCTTGTGAGTGGGTGTTGTTTTCACAAATGTGAAAGAATAGTACTGATGTTTGCGACCACTTTCAGGTTGATAAAACATCAGATTCTTCCCATTAGACGTAGTGGATAAATTAAACGCGGAAACCCTCGATCTTCTGTGATTCACTGACTTTTTGAGGGGTGCAGACACGTATCCGCTTCCATTGTGTATGCACCCCTAGACAACATTGTGAGACTACTCGGTTCTTCAGCAATAGTTTTGCCACACTAAATCACAGACTTTTCATTTTCCTTATCAAACCAATTGAATTTGTAACGTCATAATAGTGAAAGGTTTTTTTTAAAATTTTTAATGAAGAAAGTCGTAAAGTCACCGCGACAAAAACAGAACACTTCAGCTACTAGAAGAAGACAGTGGAACACAATTCTCAGCTTCTGCTTCTGAATAGTTACGGTATGTTCCTTACGAATGAATAAGTGTGGATTCAGTTCATATTTTTTCATTCTGATGTCAAACCTACCCTCAACTGCTTCTTAACATGGTTATATACTTACCGCTAAGTAATCAGGAATCTGGTTGATGTAAGCTGAACCTCATGTATACTCGATTGATAGATTTGTAGTCGATCCCTTCCAAAAAGAAACACTAGATTGAAATTACTTTCATGTTGGTGGTTTATTCTCTTGCCGACTACTGCGCCTATTAAATCACATAGGACCTGACCAAATTATATCTAAACATAGGAATAAACATTAGATTCTCTCTGACAAGAGTGAGACTTGAGTCATTGTATGTTTGTTTAACGAGTATGCCCCGGAAGTTCTCGACCGGGTTCAGATCAGGAATGTGGACTTTCCAGTCTGTCATCTACATTCCATGAACTGATAGCTACATTCTTGTAACATGAAGTATCTGTATTCACAGACTGTTCTCTTCGAATATTGCGTTTCCATTCTGACGCCATGATATCAATGATGATAGAACTATCCAATATATTGACGTTCTTCTCATCATTCGGAATTTCCAACTTGTTCACCTGCCGTTTAAACTACTCACCTAGATCGTCCGCGACTGGTCTGCTTGCCAAGCACACCTCTTCCTTTGAAAAGTCATACCGATGTTGCCACGTCATAGCCATTCAAGTTTAAAGACCCGTTATTTATAATTTACACATTCTCACTCGGTTGTCTGTGAGACGAGTGTGTACGCACTTTGCACGACGCTGGATGTGTTCATGGCTGGTGAAAATTTATCTTTACGTCTTGTGATATTTCGGCATGTCATTCTCGTAAATTCATTGACATGATTCTTGTGAGGATGTTTAGCGCAACCGATGATTTCAACTCCAGTTGGTCATTTTTTCGAATGCCAAACAGCAGTTGAGGAAGGTCTTTGTATTGGTTTCCTTCCGGTATAGTCGGACATCGTCCTCATGTACTGTTATCTATATATGGAGCTGAAACTCTCACAAATGCTAAAGCCGTTTGGCAGTCTTTCATGTGCTTCAGTATATCTCGTTAAAAGCCAAGCTATTTTCTTTCTTTGAAATCACTGTTTGTTGTGCCTCGGGAAATGACGGGATTAGAAGTAGTCTGCTTGTATTAATTACCTCTGTGGGACTTCCATTTTCAAATCATTAGTCCATCTAACTGACGCTCAGGTCCCGGCACGTGCAAGCTCTTCAGCTGTGGTGTCCATATTCCGTTATGGCTTTCTCGATTCATGTTTCTTATGCGTACGTACTTGGATGATGGTCTCACGGTCAGTTCGTGGTTTTCTTTAGTATTTCACTAAAAAATAAATGGTTATCTATCAACCGGTCAATAATCTGATTCGTAATTGTATCTGTCGGTTTGACACGTATTGTAGCAAAACTGCCTGCAAAATGTTGGGTGGGTTTACACTTTTGCCACCGGCTGTGAGAAGAATGTTCTACGTTTAATTTTTTGTCCGATCTTAGGGCTGGTTCGAATCATTCGACCTAACTACCAATTCGCTGTATAATCGGAAGTATTTTCAGCATTGTGCGTCTGAACACTACGAATTAACCACAGTGCGATTGCGGGTCGAAACCTTTGTTCCACATTCCGTGATACTCTTATCCACTGAATAATTGGTTATCTAAGTATTATTTTAAATGAGACATTGACGTTGGAATCTTACTACAGGAATCCACTTGGTTACCTTGGTAGCTGTTTATATTTGAACGTACTTCCGAACTCACTCCTTTGACTTGTACATATGAACTAAAACTATTTGGAAGGGCACCTTTTCTCGGGCCAATAATCTAACTGACTGTCGATTGCAAATGAACAGTTATCTGCTTCGCTGTCGATCGTACGCTAGTCTGGATCTACTTTCTCTGTCGAACTTACATTTGCCATCGTTCTTCGTCGAGCTCTGTGATTAAATCACCGAGAATAGTTATTGTCTCAACAAGTTCAACAGAATGTATGAATTCGGCTGCCCTAAGCTGACTGAGAAATGCAATCGCTCATCTTAACTGGAATTCGGTTTCAGACATTTAGGTTCGATGTAAGTCAACCGAAAATTTACTCCGAATACAGAAGATGCCGTCGAACGTGAGCAACACCCACCATTTCCACCCATGAAGAGTACCTTGACGAAACTGACCAGAATTGGACTATTCTGGAGCATTATTTGTCATTACCAAACCGTCTGTTTTTATCGCATGTTCTTCATTCGAAACGGACTCTCCAGACAAACGTATTTCAACTAAACTAAACGGTTTATCTAGAAATCCCCGTCTTTTATTTCAAGTTTTCTTTTCAAAACTGTTTATCAAATGTGACGTAACGACGCCTGGGTTGCCTTGTTGTTTTAACACAAAGACGCCGTTTAAAAGTTTGGCTCGTGTTATCCAGCGGTTCACCCCAGTTAGTTTCGATACGCTCTACGGCTGAATTATTTGACGAGATAGGTGACTAATCTGGACCTTTCAGTCCCCAGACCACTGCTGTGGCGGAATTAGATTCGACAAGCCCACCGATACGAGGTCAACCATTGATTCACGGAAAGCTATCGCCAATAATTGTCGACAACTCGAGCACATTGGCATGTCACTGCAGTGACCAGTCCGGATGGCACTGTGACCTAGCATTGGATTTCATTATAACGAGCAGCGAAATAAAACAGGTTGTTTTAATGTGTCACACGTTAGGACACACATGCTGAGCCGAACCAACCAATGAGTAAGCTGAGGCTTCGGTATGTTGTAAACCCTCGAAAGGATACCTTGGTTCGTCCACAATATAGTAATGTGCTTGACGGAAATCGGATTCTGTTCATGATAATTAACACGGAAAATCTCAGTCCCAAAAATGACGCCTCTATCCCCGTAATTGTTCCAGAGACGGATGCAATAAACGGCTTTGTTCCGATCCAAAAGCGTGTGCATCATGGAGCACATTACAATGTTCTTGAATCAGAAAATCGAAGGACAGTCACTGAAAACAATGGTTTGGGCCACTAATCCATCAATGAGCATGGCGGAATAAAGATCGGACAGATAAAAACATAGCTAACGTTAGCTCTTGACCGTTTTGGACAGTTCTACTCTGATTGAATAAAATCGTTTTCTCGAGGAAGCAGGCGGTTTTGAACGACAAAAATGGATCCCCTAATACGGTATCAATTGTATTCCCTCATATCCTTTGTGCTTCTTGTCTGCAGCATGGAAGTTCGAGAAGACTGAGCTCTGTTTTGTATCAAAATTTCTGTTTTTCGTTTCATTTTCGAAGGCAACAAGTTTGAACAACCATGACGTACTAGTTGATGTGTATCGAATTCTGTCGGAATTGTAGTCAGTTGATATCCAGCCAAAAATTACGAGTAATATTGAGTAGATTGAGTACAGCAGAGGCTGTGCGTACCTATAGACTACGGATAATCTACGCGTTCAATCACTGGTTTGTGGTTCGAAAGTTACATAAATTACATTTATTCACGTACCACCGACGATCCAATGACATGGTTAGGCTAATTGTCTCTAGTGGATTAGATCCCTGATTTCGAGAAGTAGCATTATGATGAGAAATGCTGAGTTCATTCTAGGGTTAAATCAAACTAAATTAGGGTCAATACCCTGGTACATGGTCGGATCTGGTGGGTGAATTCTCCAAGATCCGAAGTTCTCGTTGAAACTAGACAAGGGAGTTTCTCCGGAAAAGGGGTGTTTCTTCAAAGAGCTGTTATATTCTATGGCGGTTTATTTCATCCTTTTAATACGGGATTGCTGGTTAAGTGGATAAGGTTGCAATTCCGGAACTTTGTTGGTTTGTCTATCTGGTGGGTGTAGACAACAGTGATGCTGATTGCCGTAAAATCATCGGTTTTTGGGCAGTGAGGGAGAGCTATACTGTTTTTGTAAGTGTTTTAGGCTGATAGTATGACGTGGACTGCCACACCCTCCAAAATATTACACTCACTCGATCGAACCATCTATTGTATCAACCAAGAGACTTGTTGGTGTTTATTCCGATAGACCCAGAGCTGTGCAACATACACCGGTTGTTCATGTAGCGAGATTGGCGGGAAATGGCGATTTAGTGGTCCACATGAGCTTGTGGGCCTATGTTGTCGTGAAGTATCCAGATCTGTAATGCGATCAGTTTTTTTTTGCATCTGATACAGCTTCTTCCGGTATGTCCGATCTGGTACTACCGCCACTTCAGAGAAAATTGGATGGTCTTTCACAGCGATCTATCACATTTAGTTAGGTCTGGAAATAAACATGTTTATCCTCCTCCGGCTGGTATTCATCCTAATCCTGTGAACTTCACTTAAATGGACACTGTTCATTCGAATACATTAGAACAAATAAGTTAATGGTGTTGTTGCACGGGGAAACATCTTTGAAAGCACAGCAGTGTTTGTCCATCGTGATGGCATAAATCGTATGTTTATTGGTCAACATACGCCTGAAGCGCACCTAACAGGCCTCACGATTATTGTCATTTTTCGGTAATATGTATACCGGGAACTTCGACTACACGTCCCGTTAAGCACTCATTAGGCAACCATGTTGACCACTACGCCATTGACTTCATATTAGGCACGACTGGATCATCATATGTGAACTCTTAACCACAATGTACTTTTCAAAAATCTTATAGATTCTGTTCCTTTACTCGACGGCTAAGGTACTGTTATGCTAGCGGTTCGAAATAAACAACTTATTTCATCAGCACTTCAATTAGTATTGATCTATCAAAACTGACACCTTCGTTAATCAACGTAATTTATCACAGGGTGGTACCGAGTAATTGTTACAAATTGTTTTCCAGGGTGAAAGGTTTTGTCTCCAGGGTCAAACGTGTTCACACACGAAAGCCCGAGGAGGTAGGTGGAGGAAAAAAAAACTTGTTCGGCGCAACACCGGGTTCCGATGAATTCGCTAAATGATTTTGATTGTTGCTATGGCGGATCGTGGTTCCCAGTCTCAGTGTTTGTTTTCGGCCCACTAAACGTAGGTATATACTGTGCTTTAAGGTAACCAATCTGCAGGATTGTTCGATGACGGGGCTGTCTCTCACATTGCTAGGTTTTGTACGGCGAGTTAACTTCTGCATGCCGGTCAGTTGGTAATACTGTTTAAATGATGGAGTTGTCAGATGTTGGCTTGGCAGAGTTGACTATACTGAATTCTTCTGGCCTGAGTTCGTGGGTCCGTGCTGCCATCCTACGAGGGAATGACAAATAATCACAATTCTTGTGAAGAATTTATGGAATCTTCCATCCTGGAACCCTTTACATTATTTTAGGATTCATAGTCCGCCCACGCCTCGCAACAAACATACAAACCTGTCGGTCTTATATTAAAAGGACTGATACCTACTGAAAGCGTTCGGAGATGGGCCAAAAAGATCCTCTGTGTGGAGAGACTAGCAGGATCGGATCGGGTTTTAATGCATTACATATACCGTTGAGTCGACCCAATTCTAACCCGATCGTCAACGTCCATTTCGGATTAACTTGTCACAATGACCGAAACCAAACGACGCTTGTATATCGCACTCATCACAAGTGGCTTCCGCCGCTGCACAACACTTGCATTTCCATTCACACATCACGTGTCCAGTATAAACACGAAGAAACTAGACCAGGAGGCGTGTGTGTGAAGGCCTTTGTGTTCAGCTGGCGTGTGCTAGTTAGTCAGATGGTATGTTAGTAGAAAAGTGAGACCCTTATCTACTCAAAGCAACACTTGAAAGTATTCTAATGGTAAAATCTAAGTTGGAGAAAAGACGTAGAAAATATAAGGCATGAAATGGTTCGTTATAAAACCACATATTACATATTACTACATTTCCATTTTAGAATGTCTGGATATCAATTTAAGCTGTCCCATGGAGATTAGCTGGGTTTCAGCGTCGAACGAGGTCGTACGGTTGATATGAGTATTGGGTAAACTGAGAAACATAAGGATTGATTGGCTCTAACGGAGTGAGAGAACTCGGTCCCGCCAGGTACAGAGAGTAAATCAAGTTAGCCTGCATGGATCTTGTTGCCTGAGACATCTTCAGCTGACGTCAAAATACTTTAAACTGAAAGAGATGTGGATAGGACCGAAACCCAAACAAACCATCATAAA
>LUCH01005592.1:15400-28325 GCA_013368495.1 Paragonimus heterotremus | reverse complement strand
CTATTGCAAAACGGTTTGAATAGCCAACATGATAGATGATTATTGTGCAGAAATAGTGAAACTTACCCGCGATAATGTATGGAATCATCCTAGGTTATCATGGTGTCTTCAGATTGAAACACTGAGGTAAAGTTAGCTGATGGAGGTAGACTTCTGATGCTCTGAGAGCCGGATGTGAATCATCACTTAGCCAGTAGTGCAGTCTCTAGGCCGTATTGGCAGTGGTCTAGGTGTGAACCCATTGTCACTTGACCAAGCACCGTATAACAGGCTCTTCGTTTTACACTTGCTCTATCCATGTCATAACCCTAAAAGTTGGATCGATCCCACTGATCTGGAATAGCAGGAAGTCTTAGCACTTCAATAAATGCAGGTAAACAAACGAAGGTCTGTCGTTTGCTACATGGGGAGACAAGAGAACACGCAGAAGAAACAAACCGGCTAACGACTAGGTTTACCAAACAGAGGTAACTAGAATTTGGGTCCCAGTACATTGAGATGTGCTTGCAACTTCAAATCGACATTTAGGCGTCCTGTCTTCATTATTACTGTGTAATACACTAACCAAACTCCACAATTGGAAGTTAAAGTGTAGTCTGAATAATTCGGCTGGATCAACGACTGACATAGCGTTGTTATTCATCTACTGAACTTCACGTTTCTTTCACCAATCAGTGGCATTCTGCCTAGTTAATTGAACATAGAATAAACTAAATGGTCCTGATTCATAGAGAAAACGTTGTCGTCATCTATGAAATGGTGAAGTATTTCAGTCGATACAGGCGACTGATGTCATCAAAGCATGTGTGGCATTTGTAGCCTTTAAATAAATGGATTGGTTATACTGATCTAGATTCCAGGGTCCAACTCTAATATTTACAAGTCGGACCTCTTTCTGATGCTACTGATTTCCTTGACATGGCGCAGGGCTGCACTCTTCCACAAAGTGACGCTGCGCTTTGTACACTGTGTATCACAAAAATATGATTACTGATTCGATGGATAATGGTTTTCAACCGGCATTTCCGAAGTGCTGATTTCAATCCCGCAGAAAATAAGTACAACGCATTAGCTCACTAAGATAACAATGGTATCAAAGGGTCACAGTTGGTGGTGTACTTGGATGGGTCTGGGTTGCAACTTTTCAAGTTTTCTCCACCAAAAATTGTATACAGTCGACATGGCGAAGTGCTAAAACTAAACATTAGAAGAGAGTTGTCTCATTACTTTGTAGAATTATGCACACAGTAAAACTGCATATATTTTTGCCGCTGTTATTTTTCACATTTTTTACTGAGTTCTTTTTTTTATGAAATAAAACGAAACCAAATTCTGCTTACGGTTTTCGAATAAAGTATATTCATTCTTGCTAAATGTGGTCGCCGTTGGCTTGATAACAAAGGATCGGGTGGCCATGTGACTTTTTCGCGACGTGTACTACTTGGAGTCCAAATCCTCGGGAAATTTACGCCACCCAGGGTTGCCGCAGCTGTATGTTTTGGCCGGCTCGAGTGTGGTCCCAGGTTTGAAAAGCAGTGCAGTTTCTTCTATGTACAAATGCCGCATTTAAGATACGAGACACAGACCAACAACTTCAAGTTCCTATTATGTAACAATGCGAAATTAACAGTGGCATGCCATTGTAAACTTCCATTCAAAGCAGGTAATGACAAAGACATAAGTCAAGGTTATTTGTATACAGACGTTTCTTTCAGACTGTTTTATTGAGAAGAAGAAAGTTTTGAGTTTTTCGTTTTCCACCTGTTGTATGGGAACAGTATTGGGGGTGAGATTTTCGAAACAAGCCAACAGCGCATTGCAACATCTCAGTGAACTATCAACGTTGCCCGTGACTTGCTTAGGTATGCGAGTCAACAGAACGGCAAACTGGTGAATAAAAACAATTGTGCAAAACACTTGTCTGTAAGCGGCAGGCCGCCGACGCAATACGGTAGGCTGATCGATAGACTAACCACGAAGGCAGTGCGACCAATCACAACGCCTCTTCGCGTCTCTGTCCAGCGCACATTGGTCCGAAATGGTGACGTGTCACAATCGGCCTTGCACTTCCACTATGGTCAGTTGGGTGGGGCATAAATAGCCAACGACATCACGCCATAGTGGTTTTGTGAAAGACGTGCCATGACTGAATATTCGTGGAAGGATTCGAATTTGGCCTTGTTTGGCTCGGACACCGACAAAGCCGTTAAAAGTGAGTAACTTGTAGTATGTAGTATATGGAACGTGTTGAATTACTTAGTTTTAATGGTCTAAAATTCAGAAACTGTAGCTTACCTAATGTGTGAAGTGTGTTAGGATGAGCATTTTCTGTAACCCGACGTTTGCCGTAAGATAGACTGATTAGGAAACCTGGAAAATATAATATTACCGTCCGATAATAAGGGTGGGTCTTCAATTACTAAACAGTTGTTTCAAAACAATTCATTTTTTTACACAGACACATTCTGACTGTCATGTAATGAATGGTCTTTTTAGATGATTTGCTTTATTCGTTTTTGTCACATGACGACTGATTCTCATAAGCATCGAAGGCACGAGAAGCTAACTTATTGTAACCATATAGGAGGTTTGCTAAAATCCATTAACTCTTGACCACCAACGCACACCTGCGAAAATACACCTAGCTATTTGTGAAAATTGAATCGAATTGGTTCAGGCTGAGCACTAAATAATTAGTACTGTTGCTTGTTTAGAGAGTTCTGCTGAAACCGAGCCAGCATGGACCCCTGTGAAAAGCATCAACTCCAAAACTACTCTGGTCTGGAGAATAAAGGTAAGTAAATAGTAATGTGTCACACAATCTGACTTTGTAGTAGATAACAATTTGCCGGCCCATTAATTTATTATATCGACCAATAGTTTCTACCCTTCCTTGGTATCGGTTATTGCTGTGTCGATGGTTTAATCCTCCAGTAAACTAGTCTGATAAAAATTTCAACCGTCAACCACAGTTACTGTGACTAGTTTACTGAGATTGAAGCGATACAGTTAACAGCAGTAAAATGTTGGTATCTTAGTCGTTAGGTGAATATCCATCCGCGTGAGACCACGCTTTGCTGATAGTGGTCATGGAGAGGTTAACATATTTACTCAGGCAAGGAAAAATATCTTTTGTGTAATGCTGAATGAGTATAAACAATCACAAAGTATGTAACTCACGTACACTTAATAACAGTTGCCATTTTGAAACAGTGGTTGAATCTTTTGTCTGGGTCTTTCGTGAGCCAAATATTTGTTCATTTAGTAGTTTGCTCACAAACCGCTTGAAACGGCTGCACCTATATACTGCGCTGCCAAACATGAGAGTCCTATCCGAACTCTATATGTTTTGAGGATCATCCAAACTGCCATGTTCTATGGGGAGGCCACACCTGATGTTCTTAACTTGGACATTTTCCCCAACAGAATTTCAAGCTAGAACCTGTAAAGTCGGAGGATTTCGGCAAGTTCTTCAGCGGTGACTCGTACGTCTTGTTGCACGTAGACAAAATTGGGGAAGAACTGGTCTATGATGTGCACTTTTGGATTGGCAAAGATAGCACCCAGGTAAGTTCAGGTTAACATGCATTTCCGCTCTATCATTTCATGAAGGCCCATCACGTGGTTGATCTAATTGTATATACGTTCATCATTACTGTTACCGTGTTCGGTGAATACACTAGAGATAGTATATTGATATTCAACTCTTAACTGCTATGCACGGAGGGCCGTTTAAGGTTCCATAGCACAGAGCGTGTGTTCAGTATATTGCTGCGCTACACAGATACTCTCCTATTCCACAATGTGGTATGTCTTTTTCGGAGGCGCCCCTGGGTCCCTGGAGCCCGGACGTGTGGTATTTGAGAAATATTAACATCACATGTAAAACTATTCATCATGTGGCTGTATGTGTGATCCACTTTTTTCAATCGATCCATCCGTTCTTATGTATTCGGTGTTTACAGATATTCTCCTACGTTACAAATCCATTTGTATCTTTGAATTTTAAGACAAGGAAAAAAAAAATGATCCCAATGCCTAGTACACAGTAATAACAGACCCTTATTTACTGGGCAGTAGTTACGCGTAGCAAATGAGTGTGTACAAATTAGTCAAATCATCGCATGCTACAAGTAAACGTACTGTTTTGTAGAAAGAACCTTGAAAATAGTACGTTGCAATGTATTACGAGTTTGTGTTCTATGGAGGAAAGTATGTGGTACAGAAGGCCGTGGATGGCAATAAGAAACACACTTTTGCTGGATGGCAAGTATGTTCACACTACCAGATTTTT
This sequence comes from Paragonimus heterotremus, assembly GCA_013368495.1. NCBI lineage: Eukaryota > Metazoa > Platyhelminthes > Trematoda > Plagiorchiida > Troglotrematidae > Paragonimus > Paragonimus heterotremus. The sequence goes on along the minus strand of LUCH01005592.1, from coordinate 24,031 downwards.
CTCCGCCAACTACACCTCGGCATTTGGTAAAGCAGGTTTTATGTGGGAGCTGAATGCTGTCAAGCTGCCTAACCTCGTACAGAGTTAGCTGATGTAATCAGTGTCTAAACATACAACCCTATGACTGGATACTACCTTCACCACCACTGAGGATCGTGACTACATTCGCAGCCTAGTGGAATACAGCTATTAAATAAAGATGTATTTTGTTTGAGTTAAAATATTGCACATTGCGTGAGCGAGAAATTCAGCTTGACCTCCATGTAAATTATTTTAAACCTAGCTCTGCTTGCCCAGCTTCGTACACGTTTTGATTTATCAGGCCGCAATAGCGGAACTGTTATTCCAACCGGTTGCCATTCGTTTTACAAGTTAGGCCTGGTGAACTCCGTTTTAAATTATCGATTTAGCAGTAACATCATTGTACGTCAATCCTGAAGGCGCGCAGTTCAACAGTTACTTGCATACCTGGAAAGTCTACCTGGATGGGCAATTTATATCAGCCGAAATCTTATACTACTTGACAGCGGTCACAGCTCCAGGCAACACAACTGTGTTCCTGTTGGTTCTATAGCAGGTATGCATCAGCATCGACTAGTGAGTCAGAGTTTCCAATACTGTGCAGAGCATCGATTCTTATTCTCTAACCTTCAAACTTTTAAATACAATGTTCACACCACTGTATTCCTCTTACTGCGATGATCAGTATGTGAGTAGGCAGGTGAAGAGATTTTATATCTTCCAACTGTTCACACAGAGAAATGTGACGATATCTTTACGTACTTGTCATAAATTCAAGTGATGACTTGAACAATAAACAACCTTTTTCTGTGAGTCTTTGTGCGACCAATATGGCTGTGTATGCTTTGTATATCAAAACAGCACTAGACTGCACAAGACATTATATTGAACACCGTTAGCCAAAGTCAACTGGTTATGAAATCCAAATCGTTCAGCTGCTCAGTCAACAATTTCCCCATTAAGTGGTCCAAAATTCCATGACCAATTGACTCACAGGATTGATAGTATAATTTCAGTTATGAATGGGGTCTGGCGGTTTAGCCTTCGACAGCGAAAACCGTGAAGCTTGCATGTGAATGAACAATCGAATGGGGTAATCTATCGGCAATTGACTGATGTCCGTTGTGTGACAGGAAAATATATCCGAATGGGCACAGTCATAATGCTTTCATAGCCATTTTCTTGTGGACTTATGCATTAAATGATTGGGCGATTGCTACTGATTACTTCTTATCGTAATGTTAAACATGAAGAACTCTAATTTTCAACGCTGTATCCGGTTGACACATATACGTGGAGGCATATCGTTTTGGGCGACATACAACAAGGGATAAAAAGCTTGTTGATAGAGCAAATTTCAGTGTATATTGGGATATCCCACCTATTTCTTCTTTAGAATTAAGTATAACATTGAGTATCTGTACCCAATTACCAACCATGCTGTTGCGAGTTCCAACTAGGTTACAACGACTACTCCTGTCAGCCGGACACTATCCGTCCCACATGTGATCTTGTGTGTCGCTGGGCATGGAACCCATTGTGTCCTAAAAGATGAAATCTTATTGTAACTGGTGATTTGAAAGGTCTCAGTGGCAAGTGTTTTGTCTTTGTTGGTTATTTATCTTGGGCCTTTTCCCGCTAACCTATTCAATCTATAAACAAATCCTCAGTGAAATAACTCATTTTATCGTTGACTTCACGGCCGAAGGATGAATACGGAACAGCTGCCTACAAGACTGTTGAACTGGATACACTACTGGATGATAAAGCTGTTCAACATCGGGAAGTTGATGGATTCGAATCGGATCTGTTCAAAACGTACTTTACAACATTTGAGTAAGTCTCAGCAAATGATTGCATTTTCTTAAACGTTCCTTGTGTTAACGGTGAATGAGCTAAAATGCACTTTCGATAGGTGTCTTGCTCTCCATTGATGCGCGACCGGTCAAGTTTGCACACACTTTTAGTTGCACAAACGTAACGTGAATTTTTGCATGCACTACTACACGACACGGCAATAAGAGCGATTGCAGCAACAAACGTGAAAGAAGCAATGTACCGTCTTGGTGTGTGTGTGTGTTATCCAGGTCGTGTGCACCTTCCTCTTAGGTCTTACCATATGTCGATCGGGTCTCTACACTGAAGTGGTGCTGGTACACATGTGAACGATCGATATATATTTCCGTCCACCAGGTAAACACATTCTTGTTTCTCCAGGTCAGCAACTGGAGAACGGTCACGAGATCACGTTTCGATATACCCTTAAAGTCTGTTAGTCTAGCAATGCGATTTCTAAGCTGAAAGACATGTTCACCATACTGATTGTGTTTTTGACTTCAGAAGTACTGACGATGATGTCAGTTACATTGGAAAATCTGAGTGCATGCTTTCCAGCTTCGTAAGTGCGCGCTGACATCCGATGTTGGATGACTGCTAGTTAGCATGTCAAACAAACTTTTTATCGATCTCGGTCTTCAAGAAAAGCAACAGCTAAGCAACTTAACTTTTACACCATTTTTCTGTTCACTACCCCGTGATCTGATCCATAGGTTTTCAGACAAACACTCCGTAATGGCATGACATTCTGAAACTTACTAATGAGAATTTAAAGTACTGTAGTCCCTTGAGACAATTTATCAATTGGGTGAAAGGTTAGACGTTGTTGAATATCTACATTTCGAATTAGCTGGTCAACCGTACACTAAAAACAAACAAAACATATAACAGAGGAAAATGGGGACAATATTCAAGCATACTGAGTGGGATGTGAATGTGAATCACTAACTTTTGCCCGTACAGCACTGCTTGTCATTGTTTAACATACACGGTTTTACTGGTAGCCAGGATTTTGAGGTTTGGGTGAGAGACATGATTGGGTCGACGTTCTGATCAGCGGGACCACGACAGGTTTCGGGGTAGGTTTCTACTTTTCATTTTCATTTCTATAGAACACTGAATCGACCATTTAGAGATGCATTCGACCGTTCATTCAAATTTGTCTGTCAATCATTCTGTGAAAGACATCGGCCACTGTCGAGTCTAGGGGGCTGCCGGTGACCATATAGTCAAGTTGCTTATAAACTTTTTCTCCAAACTTAAACAAATGTTTTCTGTCTAAAAGGAAGTGAGATTAATAAGTTGATTAAACATAAGGACAACCGAATATTGTGAAGTAAAATAAATTAACAAAGAAAATTCACAGATTAATGCCAACGTACATTAATACACCTTGCTCGCACATTGATAAAATATATCGTTGTTGAACTCACACAAACCACCTTAGGAACAGTTACTAACCTGAATGTATCTTTTATACAATGTGCTGACAAATACGAGCACTTCGGCTTGTAAGGTGTACTGTTGGTGTCTAGGATAGGACGTGCCAGAACAAATGTATACGTTGTGCTTGGCTTCAACTTGGTTTCTGTGTGTCAGGCTTCATAAACTGCTTTTCTATCAACACGCAATCCACTGATGTGACATTATGTTCTAACTCGCTTCGGTTGGCCAGAGTCGTGCAAATTTTTTTCATGTACTCGACCCAGTACGTAACCACATTGTCAGAAATTTTAACAGGTCTCAGGAAAATAATATCATCTACTTACTTCAATCGCTTGATTGATTGTCAATGTTCGGATTTGTAACAGTACTGTTGACAGATTTATGATGACCAGATTCAACGTAAAATGTCTACAATGTTGTCTATATATCACCCGACCTGTGACCCTAAATTCATTATCATGCGCCTTTCTTATACATTATGTTTGTTTTTATGTGACTGACGGAATAATTCGAAGTTTTAACCCTCCGCAATGTTTGTCTCCTTTGACTTATTCATGGGTCATGGGTTTGAGTCTCCAGCTTGCAAGGTGCGGATGAGACACAAAATGGGCGAACCAGTCGTCCACCACTTTATCGGTGGCCCAAAGTGGATATGCTACTTGTATGCAGCTTACCTTCACACCAAGATTATATCGCAAACTGATAACGTCAGTTTAACTTTGAATTCGTGTAGCCAGTGTAAACTGGTAACCGAAGATAGTCTTTGTACATCCAAACCACCGAACCATAGTCGAGTTCTTTTGTCCTCCTCCGTCAAGTTGAAATGGACGCTCTTCTGGTCGAATTATCTACAAACATATTTAATCTGGCGATATATGTGACCCAGGCGAATCAGAATGTGCCTTGTTCAATGACGAGTACATTAGAACTTCGGTTCCAGCCATATGACACCATCAGATGAACTGACACTCTCTAAGGCGTAGTCATTTGATTAAGCAACGTCTACAGTACTTCCCCCTCCCATTCTGTAACTTCACTCTGCACATTGGACTATAAAGTGCAAGGTATGCTATACAGATTTGTACATAATATAAATACTGATGTTCGTTAAATGCAAACCGGATGAAAGCTGGACCGAATAATTTTTGCTTCAGTATGATTTCCTTGTCAGCATGCTTTCCTATTGCTATCTTCGAAGTCCGCATCTGCTGACTAACGTGCTGTCTGTCTGCAGCCGCGTGTACGAAAGCGTGTCCGGACGACTCTCGTTACACGCGGCCCACATGATTTAGACTGATTGTTCGATATTAGATGAATACCATGTTTGTTTGTTTGCCATTGTTCTTCTCGATATGGGAACTTTTTTTAATTGCAAGATCAGTCACAAATGTCCATTCAACTGACGTCATGCTTGTTCGGGGGTTGACGTTGACTCAGTCCATCATTAGTCACGTCTACTAATACCACTTTAACAGAAAATATCGGTTTCCTGTTTTTGTTTTTGACAAGACAAATTAGTGGATAAGTGAATAATCCCGCTAAGCTTTCGTACTTTTTCTGCGTGTACAACAGGAGTGAGCTGGCTAGTCGACCTCATTACATGAACACCGTACACGGGGAGCTCCAGAGTCATCCATATCCATACCAACGATCACTATGAGGCGCTGCGGTTGTTGTGGTTGAGTATAATGTCAGCCTGTAGAACTGGATAGTTGTGTTTCTATTGGATGAAGGAAACTTATTGTAGATTTCACGAACAATAGTGAGACTTTGAGTGACCTTCTGTTTTGTTACTGAAAATGAAGGCAAATCGGCTTTACTTCCCCGATCGGTAAATAAGTTAGTTTCCAGCGATTAATCTGCGTCAACAAAGACAAAAGATAGTTTGTTCGCTGTGTGGACATAGAAACCAGTAGTTTAAATCGATGTTGCCTATAAAAGAGCAATTTGTAGCATGCTGCACTATTGTTTGTTTTACCAAACACCGTTAACATAATCAGCTTTTTGTAGACTTTTTCTTTTTCGCGTTCACCAACTTCTTGTTTAGTCACAACCGATTGGTATCCGGCAACTAACTGTGGTTTACGAAAATCTTAAAGCTTCCGCGGTCTTGTAGTATATCGATCATGCGTCACTACTTTCGTTCAGTAATGTGCATTATTCTCATCAATCCTTAAAGGATGACCTAGTAAGGTGAACGTAGCCTTCAGTGTATATGAATAACACTGGACCAGTGAGTGTGTTGGATGTCTGACTGTAGTATATGTCTGTACCGTGCTGCGTTACCAAGGTATCCTACCCAGAAGTAAGCAATTTGTATCGGTAAGTGTAACAATGAAAAAAAACACTTTCCCAAAGAAAATGACAGATCGGCTGGTCGTCTGTTATTCTGTAATAGGGATTATGTCTTGGCACGCGGCATATCATGTGTGTAGTTTACACAGTACCAGTCACTAGTGTGTTGGACAGCACATTTTGTACTCGATAGACAGTACCGTAAAAAATTTATCTCAATAGGAGGTATTTCTTTAGCTAGGTAATTAATTGATGTGGAGAAGGGTTGCCTTTTGATTGGTTCCTCTTGCCACTAAATGTATCCACGAGGTGTGGGTTGTGTGGTCATCTCTCGAGTCATTGCAGCCCATTTATGTTGTATTGATTAAAACTGACCTTTCCGGTACTTAACCAGTTCTTATTTTCACAAACTTAGATAGAAATTAAAGGGGTCAGGAACACCTAACTTTATCACCGTCGCCTGATTGATCGTCACGCGAAACTCTATTTTACTTCGTCACTTGTAACATTCCCTGTCGACTTGTTTATAGAGCCTCTGTTTCTTAAGATCCGTGGATTTTGACCACTGTGCCATAAACGTCCACTTCCATCCTAACCGTATGGTTTCCTCAATATTATCGCCTACAGACTGTGAGCCATCCATTGACCGTCGACGACATAGAAAGATTCTATTCGAAATAACCCTTCACTACCTTTTCCCTCCTCAGAAAACTGGCCGGTGGTTACGCCAGCGGCTTCAAACACGTCAAACCAGAGGAGTTTCGCAAACGTTTGTTGCTGTATCACGGAATTGATCGTCATCATGTGGAACTGTCAGAGGTGTATTTCTCAAGGAAGTCACTAAATTCAGATGATGTCTTCATCCTGGATCTTGGTACAAAGGTTTACCAATGGAACGGACATAATGCAAGCAAAGACGAGAAGTTTAAGGTGGGTTGTGTGTATATGTATCGATCCTCCATGGTCTATCCAACTCAATTGTACTTACGATTTATACTAAATGCAAGCGCTGTCGTAAATAGGGTCCTTTATACTAGGGGTCTGAATGTTTATCGTTCGGCTAAGTGAACTTAATTTTCACAAAATCTCAAGAACAGCCACTACGATTAGAGTGTAGCAATAAAGTTGGTTTCCGATTACTCAAAATCGGACTAGACATATCATAGTTATGTCACCGTTTCGCGTGACAGTCTCTAATAAGGTAAACAGAGGAAGGTTGAGTTGATGAGATTGGACAACTCATTGTCCGTCAGTACTGAAAGCGCTGCCTAACCAGCATTGTTTAACCCATTTTTGCACTGTCCATGAGCAACGGGGACGGGTTGTAAAAGTGACTTTCGATTAATCCAGTTATGGCCAGGATCCGACTCCACGCTACTTTTGACTATATGACGTCCACTAGTTTGGTTGAATGAAATACTTTGTTCCTATTGACAAAATGGCAGTATTCATTTACCTGACATCTCCACTATCAATTCGGCTGGATGGGGCTTACGCAACAGTTCAGATTGACGTTTGATATTGCGGTCAACTCAACCGGCTTCTCGTGAGCAAACAGAGGGATATAGGCAGAAAATGTGGCGTTGTTTTTCAGGCGCAAATGCAGTTATGGCATAACGTTTAGGTGAATGTGTAGTTAGTCAGCAAATCTTTTGATGTCTACTGAGACCTGTCTAATGTTGGCTTCAGCTAACATATCACCTTTTGAAAAATATGATTCTGGAATTAGCTTTCTTTGTTTCAAACGCGACTTGTTTCTCATCCTGCTATTGCATATCTCTGTCTAAAGGTTTTCTGAAACAGTCGGTTCGGTCGTCGTACGTACATTTAGTCATCAATATGAGTATCGTTCGCATACGGTCTCACTTATTCATCAGTAAAGACAATTTTTACAATTTATTTTCCGTGAAAACGAAACAAAACTATTGAAATGGATATTATTTCTATCGCATGTTGAACTGAACCGTGAACAAGGTGATTTGGAACTACATCTCGAAACTCTTACTGCCTGTTCGTTTGTGTCTTCAGCCGAAATTTTCGGTGTTCGAATGACTCTCAAATTACCTTTGTCCACCCTCGCTCGCTCTATGTAGGTGAATCACAAACCTTCGCCCAAGGGTCTCATTGGTTTTTACTTAAAACTCACCTGTTTGACCCCATGAACGCACCCCTCTATTATTGAACCAATTAATGATTATCTTGTGAAGTGGCACAAACGTGATGTTTCTAATCTGATACATGATCGGTAAAGACGCGGTTGTTCGCTACACTACATTTACAGTGTAACTCATTGTTAACTGACAAACCTTTCGATACTTCATATGACTGTGTTCTATAGGCCAGTCAATTGCTTCAACAAATGGAAAGCGACCGCAATGGACGTTGCACCAGCGTTGTAGTGGACCAGTCGGACAGAGAAGGCACAGTAAGTTTTCATGTTCATGGAAATGTTTTCCTGATGTGTGATACAAAATTTGCGTAACCTGTCAGAATTACAGAATTCCTTTCTGCGGTGTTCGTTTTGACTATCGCACTACACCCGCTATTCAACAAACTTTCCAGTTTTAACAGACCAATGAAGAACTCAGCGTTAAGTCAAGAAGCGGCAAGTTGCAAAAACGGTCACGAAAACTCAACGGAAAGTCGGCACACACCGAATCAAAAGTGCTGTGTTTGGACCCAGTTGGACTGACATTTAAGAGATCTCAGACATCTGGTATACTGCCCATAGTTTCATAGGTTCATAGTTTGTTACTGCAGGAAGAATGTAGAATAACAGCTAGAAAACTAGTAATGCCGGTTGACTGTCAGGTATATGTCGATCGAGTAATATATTGACATTTTTAACTGATTCGGCCGTGACCACACAGTTGGACATTACGTTCCAATGTGAACAGATCCTAGGTGTGAGGCCGTTTTCTCTTCAGAATAACCTGTTTGTTTCATTACCCAGTTTCAGCAAGTGATCTCTTAAACATCCACTCCTATTTGGTAGGAGGAAGTGTTCCAATGAATGACCCGGGGTGTGGAGTG
>LUCH01005591.1:13853-37228 GCA_013368495.1 Paragonimus heterotremus | reverse complement strand
GATATGGTAGCACCGGCATTGGCTTTGATCCTGTCTTTTGATCCGAGTACACCATGATTTCTGACGGTGATTCCAATCCCGCTTTCCTCCATCATTCAACGGCTGGCACCCAATAGATCGCTTGCATGGTCCTGTTGAGGATTTGACCAGAGATATTCTCGCTGCCCTGTCAGTAATCTGCTGTGTCCTACATACCACTGAAGATTCCAAGACATTGTTCAAGGGAAGTTTACCTTCTCCATTTGTCGCAGCTCGGTGGGATCATCTCAGCTCACTGGTGCAATAAACTGGAAATCAACCGGCTGTTAGCCTCAAGTCCTGTGATCTGAACTGAACTGAACCGAACTGAATATGTTTGTAGTAGTGGATATCTGGTATCAGATGTATGCGTTAGCTCGTACAAATAGGTATTAACGAGCATGGATGTCGGGACGTATGCGATAGCAAGTATGGCTGAACATTGATAGGCATGGATGCATATCTTCAGTTCCCCAGCTGAAGCGTTCTCATGTGTATGCGACTTCTCACGAGTAGAAGTAACGGTTCTGTAGAAGTATACTCTATTTAACGCTCGTTTCCTCAGTTGTGGAGAGGTCTTGATAGGACACCATACACTGAAATAAAAAAACTTAAAGTCGAAGCGTTGAAGGCCTCGGGCTTATCGACACAATAATCTGGACATTCTGGCTCCTGGCCTTTGCCTATCCTGTGAACTGAATTTAATTGAATTACAAATTTATTCTGTTCGCGATACTCTCTCACCCCCAAGATCGGTGCTGCACCCTGCTCTCAGTGACTGCCTTTCAGGTCAATAGAAAGCCGGCGAACATTAAACTGGACAAACAGACTGGATCCGAGTGACTTGGACTTCCAACCTCGAACCCTTGAACAAATCGCTGAAAAATTGTTTTGGTTGCTCTGACAACAGCCACCCGGTAATTCAATTAAGGCGGTTATTTGAATAATGGCGACCTTGCAGAAGCCTACGCTGAAATATCAACCACCGGATTGGTTTACTAACTCTTTCGCGATCAGCGCAAACTCTCAACGTCAACGTGACGCCTCACATCAAGTGCGACAAGAGACACGATCAGTAAGACTAGCTGCGGCACTACGGACTAAATGGGATGAATACAATAATACAACTCGTTTGGCTGACAGAATAGATGCTATCAAAAATCTTAGGGATATATTGGATCTCGCAAAGACCCAAGTTGATGAGGAACTTACAATGGTACAACTTGGGAAGGATGCATTAGAAGAACAAATGCACAATCTTCAAATTCCAAGAGACTGTGTAACAGAATGCCTCACTTCAAGAGACAGAAGAAGGAATATTGATTTAGTGGAAGATATTGTGGAAGTTCAGCTGATCAAGGTAAGCAGTACGACCGTGTTCGTTCATTTTCTCTCCCAATAGGAGCGAGATTTAATCGACAAGTCAACCAAAAAATTGCAGCAAAAAGTAGATGAGGCATTTGAACAGATGGTCCTGCTTAAAGAGGCCAGGAACCAGCTTCTCATTGACTTACAAGACAAACATGAAGCCATGGATATTGACAGTGAACAATACAAACTGCATCCCGAATGCCCTGGTGTCTCATTTAAACCAAATCCCACGCGAGTACCTAAGGGGTATGTTAACAAACACGTGTCTGTAACAATCCCACACCTATGCTGGTTGTTATCTAATTTTTCTCCATAAAAATGTTTTTGGTTTGTTATCTCGGCAGAGATACTAGTAAGCAAAGAAGCGTCTCACAGCGGCTGGTATATTTCAAGGATTATTTAATATTTATCTGTGTGCATTCATTCAGGAATGGTACCCATAAAGAGTTACGACAATATCAAATCCAAAGCAACATCGTGCGTTATTTACGTGTGAGTAACAGCCAGTTAACTGTTCCATTTGGAACAGAACAAAATAACGTTCGTATTATTATCTTAGTAACCGTGGACTTCCCAAACATACATAACCGTCACGAACAAAGCTCGCTCGATTCCATCTGGTTCTATATATGATGACGACCGTCAAGAAAGTAAGCCCTCCCTCAAAAGGCTAGTAAGTATTACACAAGTCTTCATTATTCCACAGACAGTAAATATATATATGATATTTTTCTGGCTGATCACAGTTGTAGGGTGGTATTCAGGAAGACTGGTGACACGGAATAAGGAATGTCAAAATTTGGGGTAGGGTCGGTCGACAGGGGCTGCTGGACCGGTAGGGTGCTTTTGTTTAAATTATTTGATCTTCCGTGCCTATTTTTTCTATTGCAACCGGCTGCGCAACCCTGAAACTCTTAAGAAGAAACGGGATAAGTTTTGTTCAGTGCTGTACAATAGATAGCGGGGAGTTGTCTCTCCAGGCACCAGGTTTGGATCGTCTGGAAAAGAGAAACAGTGAAGTATGCGCACGACTGGCAGAAAGGGATAATTCACCATTTCAACTTATTCTATCAACTAATAGTAATTTCACGGCCGACGACTTTATGGAAATTACACATGTGAGTGTCGATGGCTCTGATTTCCTTTCCTTCTTATGCTCCTGTATCAAGTTAATAGACTCAAGAAAGAAAAGAATTAGTATGCGATTAAACCTAGTCCCGAACAGCGCCGTTTGGTTAGCTGACTTGATAACGCATCAGATAACTGCAAAGTCTTGTGAGTAAAGTATATTGTCATTTTTTTGTTTACATATAAAAATGTCCAAAAACTGAAAAATGCGAATAGACAATTAACAATACATTCCGTTGAATTTTTTAAAACTACACCGCTAAGTGTAGATATGCCACAACTTAAAAGTGCAAGGGGACAAAAACGATGAGTACAAATGTATGTATGTGTTATATTGAAAAACGTCATTTCCAAAAATAAAAATGGTCGACACATTCCGCAGAGTAATCGAGCTTGCTAAGCTTCCTACCAAAACTATTATATCTGAAGTTAAAGCGACAGTATGTTAAGGTTGAGGGAATATCGACGACCTCAGGGGGTTTCAGGGACGTAAGGCTTTTCTGTTGCTTCTGGGTGTTTCAGGCAAGGGACGTCACTTATCGACGAAGATGTGACTTACGATTTCTCCATAAATACTGGTTTCGGCCTGTCGACAGAAATCACCTCTCGTTTGCCGTTGCTGCTCAAGATGGGGTTTTCGTTTCTCTTACGGAGACACGGTAGGGGCCGTCGTATATGTGTTGCCGTAGTCGACGTAGGTCATCAGTACGTAGAAAGACACGGATAAATGAGGATAGTCTAGTGCATACGTGCACAGCTATTGACTTCTGTCTGAGATGTACCGGGTGTAGCTTTTGCATGTGATGCACCAAACGAGGTGGACAGCTACTGTAATCTGAAGGTGTCAGTGATACGGGGTGAATTGTGAGAGAGCTCTTTCGATGAAGATGCTCGGTTTTGAGATAAATGGCTTGCTCGAAAACCATGGCTGCCAAATCGATATCACTGTCAGCAGGTGCACTATGGTTACGAACGCGTAAAATAGTATCCGCGAGAGTATTTTCATTACCTGAAACACTTCGTATATCAATCGTAAACTGATAGATGTAGTCCAGGTGTCTAACTTCCCCTGGGAAATGTCTATAGGACGAGGCGTTTAAGGAATAGGTCAATGGTTTATAATTAGAGAAAACTGTAGAAATCGTGCATTCCACCGGGTGGCGGAAGTAGCAGGTGCCCAAATAGGTTGTTGGTAACTCTCTGCCGGACGTGTTGTAGCGGGATTCCGCGAGTAGTACACTTTTGAAAACGAAAGGTAAAGGTTACCATTGCTTTCCAACAAAATGCTGTAACACTGCATGAATAGCTGCGTCAGAAGCATCGGTTAAGATCGACGGTAGTGCATTCAAATTGGGATGAGCAAGGAAAGCTAAGTCATCGGCCGCATCCTCGAACTCAACGAATACAGTGTATGCATCTTCTGTGAGCTGGAAGCTGCGTTCAACTCCACGCAGAAGATAAGGTATTGGATCCATTATATGTACGTAGCGAGGTGTGAGACGTCGGTAGCAGTCGATCAGACGACTGAAACGATGAAGTTTCTTAAAGGAATGCGGCTCAGAGCACTCACGGATGACTTTGACAATATCCGTGAGTGAGACAATTCCATTTTGTGAGATCTTGTGACCCGGAAATTTTAATGTGGTCTTACCTCGTTAGACTCTGGTGGAGTTGATGGTGACGCCATGTTGAGTCAGAAATTCTAGTAGGATGCGAAGGTGCTTAAGTTATTTTTGTGAAGTTCTAACAATCAAAATCTCATCCAGATAGGGGTAGATAATGTGCAAACCGCGTATCACTTCCTGATTAACGCATTGAAAAGTTTGAGCTGCGTTCCTAAACAAAAAGCTAAAAGGAGACATAATTGCGCTTTTGGGTATATATCCTTTGGCTAGGAGGATTTGGTAATAAGCACGTACCAGATCTATCCTGCTCAATGTGGTTTCTCATCATGAGTAAGCAGTTAAATCCTGTGTGTGCGGATTGGGTACTTGTCAGCGATCTTTACTTCATTGAGCCCGCGGGCGCCAATCACCTGAATTCTTAGGGACCACATGCAACAATGAGCCCATAGATTCTCGGAGGAGCTTATTATACCGAGTTCGAGAATGTGCTCGTGAATAGGTGCCTGGATCGGACTTTCTTTTTCCACCTTCTTTAAAGGATGGCGGGGGGAGGTCGACATCAGAACTGACGAAACTCTCGCAGACGATTTGAGAATCTGAAGTTGCTCCCTGTGACTGGTACCTAACAACAGTAATCACCGTTTGCAAAAAGGGGCCAGAAGTCTGTGTGACAACCACAGAGGGATCAGTCTACTGTCTGTTGTATCCAATTTACTCACCGGCTTAAGTTCTTGTGGAATCACCAAGTCTACAGAAAGTCCGGCAGGCGGAGCTCAGACAGGATTTCAGCCTTGTCGAGGGTGCGTTGATCACATGTTTACCTGCAATGGATCTTGGGAGATCGGCGCTGTTACAAGCAGTCGACGGTGGTGGTCTTTTTGGATCTGAAAGGTGCTTTCGATTCAGTTGCTCGTAACGTTCTCTGAAGCTCTCTCCTTTGCAAGAGAGTGCCAGAGAAACACATGAACCTGCTAAAATCGTTGTATGCTCACTCTGAAAGCAGAGCGAGGATTCATGTAAAGCTGCCTCGGGCGTTCATCACTTCTAGTGGTTTTTGTCAAGGGTGTCCGATCTCTTTCCTCTCGCTTAATTTCGTCACGCACAACATTATGGACGATGCGCCTAGGAAAAACAGTGGGCTTGGTGTTGAGCTCCTTCCTGGTGCCAGGCTGATTGACATACGGTATGTCTTATCAAGCCCTCTCCACCGAAGAAATGCAGACCATGCTGAATAAGATGAATGACTTGGCTGGTTTTTATGGAATGCGCTTCGCATTTTTAAGGTTCATAGTGCCGCTTCAGGATGGGGGCATTCCCACCCCTATCCATTATCTTGCAGATAATCCGCTCAAGACTTTGGACACATTCACACGCTTAATTAGCATTATCTCATCGGTTTATCACATTACTGATAGAATATCAGCAAGGGTATCAAAGGCACAAGTTGCCTTTGTTAATCTACGCCAACTGTGGTACCGGAAAAACGTCTGGTTGACACTGAAAGGGAGAGTGTACGTTCCGTTTTGCTTAAAGTTTTGGAAGCGTGACTTGTTTGCAAAGAAAATAGTAACAGACTTGCTTTGTTTAGCTAACAGTGTCTCCGCGAATCAGCCCACACCAAATGGGCTGTCGCTTGTCGGGGAGTATTCTGGAACGCTCGGGATACGCGATCAATTGGTCAACTTATCAGGCTACGCAGCCTACTTTGGCTTGGTCACGTATCCCATATGCCAGCCGGATGTTTATTGTTCCGGGCATTACATACTGTGACCATCAATGACTGGGTAAAACCATGTATTGACCAGACAACAAAGTAGCCATGAAATATGAAGACCCAGACTATTCAACTGAACAAAGTGGGTAGGTGTCGCCTACCTGGATCGGGTCCTCGTCGTCATTCAAACCGCTGGTTAGACACGCTATCCGAGATGGCAGTTTGTCGCAGTCAATGGTATACCTGCATCCATGCCACTTCTAGTTATTCTACTTGGTTTTCTTTTATTAATATTTAGCCTTCTCAATAGCGTTTCCTCTTAAGATATTCTACGCCCCTGCTGAGGCGAGCGGCGGCCTGAACCAGAGTACCTTCTAGTCAGGCTGATGGTTGTAGTGACGACGACAACGACGATGATAAGCTGCCGCATAATCACGGAAGGTAAAACAAATCCTTATTTAGAGGTCAACTGAAATGAAGGGTTGGTTCCTTATTAATGAAAACTGGAATAAAAATCAAGCATTCAATGCCACGAGGTCTGCATTTTATAAATGAGCAAGTGATATGTAACTGGCAGTTAGACATCGTCGGCTGAATAGCTTTATTACATCGTTCTGTGCTCATTATGGTTAACCGCGCTCATTCAAAAAAAAACATTTAGCCTACTATGAGCAGTGTGTAAACCCCTGGGCCTAATTAGCCGTCCATTCCCCTTACATCTACATCCACCAAAACTGTGAACCGAGGTATCCTTAGTCAGGGAAACGAAGTCGGCCAGTAGAAACTAGCCCTTTGGCAACCGACTCCATTTATCTGTGCCATGTAACCATCTATCCACCTCGCATCTTACGTCAGTCAACCGCGATATCGGAGGAGTATGATTTGTTTAACAGTAACAGTAATGCATGCTTCTAATTGTCCTCGGGCCAGCGGGGGTCCTGTAGTTAACTCGTGTAAGCTATTGTGAACTACAGTGAATTTCATGTTTAGAGCAGAAATATCAAGTTGGAAATAATACATAAATTCATAAATGTGAACCAAGCTGTGTTATGAAAGATATGTTTGGCCTAATTATTGTCTTCATTCCACATTTAGCTCAACGAAAGGGGTAAGTTGTCTGGAGGAAAGGAAGCACAAAACGGTTTTGATATTAATGTAAGACCAGTAGGTATGCGGTAGAAATTTCATTTCGAATGCACGATGCTCATATGGTTTTCGTATTAGCCCACGTGGGTTGTGCTACTAGGGTCGCCGAAATACTTAACACATGACCTAACCGCACTAAACAAAGTTCGGATGAATACACTCGCTTGATACCTGGCACTGAATAACAGCCTCATGACCTCGTCACTGTTTGTCAAGTGGTGCCATCTGATGTTAACAGTTTGACATGGACAGTTATCTCACTGGAGCAAATGAAAGACATTGCAACAAGTAAAATTTATTTACTTTTGACAGTAGCAGACGTAGAACATAAAGGCTTTATACGACAGACAGATAGACAAGGGCGGACAGATGTGGACATACACACAGCCACATCAAATGTTATGCCATAAACACCACGGCAACCCGATCGGTTGCTTCAATATATTATTTGCAGGTGAGCTGTGTGCTGGTGAGACATGATCAGCACAGTTTCGCTAAAGATCAGTAGCATGAGGTTCTGTTTGCGTAAGCATATTTTGAATTAGCGAAGCGGGCCAACTTGATGATGCAAGATTTAGAGCAACGGATCTAACGGTTTGAGATTGTTCTGTCATTAGTTGTTTCTGCTATCCTTAGATGTGTTCTACGACTCGCTAAGACGGCTGTCGATCTGTTTTGCCTATATAAATGCCACTGCAACCGGTGTGAAATGGTAGACAACGCTACTGGTAAATTCTGTTTATAGAAATTTACAGAAAGATGAACAGATGCGATGAGCCGATTCAAGTGGTTTAGAAGAAATACATTTTTATTTAAACTATTCAGAGGAGATTATCTGGCAAATGACGTCATGCACGAATTAAAGTCTCCTCCATCCCATACCTTTGTGGCTGCCCAATTACGCTTGGCTTAAGCTATCAGAAAAATGATTCTACATAATTTCACTTGTTAAAAGAAAACCCCATGTATTAAGTGAACACTGGTGGTCGAGTTTGGACGTGAATGTTTTCAACACATAATTCTTGCTTTTATTTTTTATTTTGTTATCAAAGACGTTTTTTTTCATGCCCCACGATTATGCAGCTTTTAAGACTCAGATACATTGTTATCCACATTGATAACGAGAGTACATCGACGGTGCAAGATTTGAAGATAGTTTATTTCTTACCTTGAGTGGTAAACATAACGGCCATAAAGTAACACACCTCACAACATTGCCCAGTCTGTGCGATTGTTAAACACTGTTGAAAGACTTACTGTTGGTCAGTTACTGTCGCCCTAGTCCTGAAATTATGAGTTTCTGTAGTGTTCTTTTTACTTCCTGACCATACATTTGTATAAGGCAAAGAGTAGGAATCTTGAAGAGAAGACAAAACAGTTTTTCCGTCATTTATCTAGCTGCAACCCACTTTGCAACGGAAGATTTGCCAAAAGCAATGGGCTATCGAGAAAATGAAGATCGTAATAAACTTACTAACGCAACAAAACTCAATAAAAATCCAGTTGAACTGACCGTGTTTGTTAAGTCATACACTTCCCAACAAGTAGTTCCATAATTTATGGAAAAATTCTACCTGAATACCGATGTATATTGCAAGTACCAGGCAATTATCACTCGTCGCAGTTTTCATATAAGCTGATGATTCCTGCAGGGTACCAGTGAGTATCATGCGGTAAATCAACGTACATTAAATCGTCCTCAAAGTGATCCCTTTCCTTTTTAATTTCTTTTGAAAACGTTAATTCTGCTTTAATTTAAGCTCGGGAATGAAGGACCAACAAGTGTAATAGGGTTAATAGGTATCTGTCAAAAAGATTTATATCCGTTCTTAGGCGACGTTTACTGATTTTGTGTCGCACAGTCAATAAGAGCACTGGACGGTGAGTGGTGTGGAGCGGCTATTACACAATCTATTCCGTTGTTGATTATGGATTGTTCGAATCCCACACTAATGAACAGTGAACCACTTTCGATGCAGCTAATTTACAGAATGCCGGGCGCGAAAGTGAAAGAAGGCACTTTATGTGATAGTCGTCTTTGTTTTGATTTAAGAGATCGGATCCACATATGTTAATTTAGAGTGCAGAGTAACCGGTAACAAAACACGTTACCGTTGGTTAAACCACGAAATTAATTGCTGATGCGATGCCACGATTTAAATGACAAAAATTATGGATGCCATGGACCTATCGTGCTATTGTGCCGATAGATCTCCTCGGAGTTTCTATGTAATCAACCTCTAAGCAGTGGCATTAACTTCCTGCGAAAACCTTTTTTCTGTTCACATTACTGAGAACTTATAAGTAGACTCCACTTAGATGAATAAATGGAGAACCAATTAACACAGCCGTCAACTTAACTGACCCGGTTGTGACGAGACACGAAGTGCTATAACTCAGGTATCACCTTACAGAGCCATCCGGCCGTTACAGATTGTCTGGTTACAGAAGGCGTGAGAACACAATCGGTCTACTGGAGAATAGTGATAATTGTTGAGTTTGTTGTGGCTAAGTCAATTCGAGTCCAAAAATGGATTGTTCAGCTTTTGCTTCGTTCGCACCTTCAAAAAAGAAGATGAAATACAACTGATTAACTGAACTTATGTCAAAATAATAATAATAATAGTAATAATAATGCTGTAATGAACCATGTGGAATGATTAGTGGATGACTACAGTGGACACCAGTTGGAAAAAACTACTGATGCAGCTTCGTGGTCAGCTGAAGAATGAGAAAACTGGGTTTGCGCAGAGGCAGAGTTGAATAAGGAATAACGGAAGTGAAATAAGATCGGGAATACGGATAATCATGTGACTGTAAACACTTAGCATCAATGCCCACTTCATTCTAAGAGGGATCACTCACCGTTATGTCTCCAATGTCATCATGCAGTGACAGCAATGACCCGTCGTCTGTTTGAAAATCAACGAACCTGCCCAAAGGTAGCTGTAAAATCTGTTGGCTTCAAAAATTATAACCAGGACTTGCATGTTCAGTTGACAGTGATTCTTTCTGTGCAGAAAGCACAATGAAAGCGCTATAAAATGGATGGGTCCACTTCTTATGTGACGACAAAAACTGCACCTATTCTTTGCAGAGGAAGCATCATAATGAAAAATGGGTGATTATTCACGTTATCCTGCACAAACACCGTTAAAGACGCCAGTGGTATTCGCATTTCACGGGAAACGATTCGCTGATAATCCAAAAAAGACTGCTTATGTACGTGTCATAGGACGTCTTATGGAAAAATACGGCTGAACCAGTTAGTAAGAAAAGGCGACAGTTAGATAACATCCTAAAAGCAAAGAATACTAACCAACTTTCTCAGATTTGAAGATTTCCAAACTTGATTTAACTTTGCGATGTAAGACATTTAAAACATGTTGTCTAGTCGATAGCCAAGGTGATATTGAGATTCTGAAAAGAACTCACATTTGAATTTCACAAGTTTGGATTCATTTTATGATAAACGTCCGAGTGCAACAGCTAGACTTTGTAAGCGCTAGAAATCAGTATTTCCGTGAATAAGTATGTCGTCAAAGTGAGCATATGTGATTGGTAGATCTGTCCTGATATCATAAGTCATGCTTTAGAAGGTACCAGAGACAGAATTAATACCGAAAGGCAAACAAACGTATTAAAATAGACTCATCTGGGTTGTAATTGCAACGTCCACAAAAAATATTCGTCCCGTTCAATCTGAGAGTAGGCTTAGCTCACGTTCAGCTTTGTAAACTTTTCGCAACTCTCCAGAGCTGCATACAAAAGACGGTGAAGTCTTATTTGTCGCAAACCCATACAAAACTATCGGATTTGGCGACAATGACAATTAGAGTTCTGTATTAAGAAAACTGTAGTGACAACTTCATACCATCAACTTTCAGGCGGACCAACCCTTTTGATCTCAATCTCAACAAACAGGCAAAGTTCGTGTTTTTCCAAAAAAAAAGAAAACGGTGTGGCTAGACATTATCTTATGGTAGTATGATGGTATGAAAGTCTTTCGGTATTTCTATTATCGCTCCTAAGACTTCAGAGAAGCAGTCAAATGCTTCCTCCTGTTCAAAACTGTAAGATACTTTTAACACTGTTTATTGCACCGGGAATACCTCATTGTGTTCCTGAGAGACAATCCGTTACCACATACAATAAAAGTATGTGACTTTACCGTCAGTTGTATTCAGATCACGCACCTGCCAAGCACCTGGGTATGTGCACCAGTGTACGAACACACTGTGGATTCGCATGGTAACAACCATGACTGCTAGTTGCGCATTTGTGCCGGCGATCCTCGCTGAGGCACATGTCAGGTTTTTTCTTTACACATTATAGAACGTACAATGGTGGCTGTTGATTTGAAAAATTATTCGTTCTTAATGAATGTATCTGAAGCTTGTTTTCTTCAGGTTTCTCGATAGCTATGACGACAGTCCTAGGGGATCTTAGTGGTCTTCCACTCGCTGTGGCTTTTCTGCGTATTTATGCAAATTGTACCGTTTTACCAAACTTATAGAACACAACGTTTTCACTCAGGTAATCCAATGCACAAGTGTGTTGAACACCACAATGTCAACAGACAAACGGTATATTCCATGGGACCTTTGTGTGTGCTGGTGCTTTGGTCACTGCTTAGAGTGTTCCGATCGGTAAACGTCTAGTAAACTCTTGAAGCTTTTGCGTGGGATGTTCTCAGTGACGGACGGCTGGGTACCCCGTTTGTCAGTAAATGTGATATCCTCATGAAAAAGTGACTTCTCCAGCGCACGTCAATTTGACATAACAAAAAACATGCGGAAATAACACTACTTTCTTAAAGTTCTTTCGGGAGCATTTCATTATGTCCGCATTCAGAGGTGGATCAATATACAACGCCATGAATTCGTTGACGCTGTCCTATAGGTTTTGTGCTAGCATGTGGAAACGGTATTTTGCTATGAGCACGTTCTACTGGACACCCCACAATGTATTAAAAGCACCAAAATAACTAGTAGTATAGGGATAAATATTCACTATGGAGAGCACGAAAGTGTCGCTGACCTTTGCTCCCTAGTGACCGTCACAAACGTTTGATTTTATCTACCCAAATGTCCCTTCAGCGTTCAAGGCAAGAGGTAAGACTGTGCAATCCACGAAGCTTCCCCCTTTGCTTAGGGCAATAAAAGAAGACTTTTTATTGAAACTGACCACAATTGTAAAGGTAGATTCATAAATTAAAATTATTCTAACCCTGTCTTTATTTAGATGAGACCCAACTGTGAAAAGTCAGGGCTTCGGCTGGATTCGAACCAGCGACAGAAACCCCATGCCTCTACGCGGCAAGCGCTCTACCAGCTGAGCTACGAAGCCATGCTAAGAGTTCGGAAATTTCACATTTGGACTCGGTTACCCACCCGTCCCACTGTCTCATATGGAATCCACCAAATGATCCAGGGGATCGACTGCACCGGCAGGATTTCTCAAACAGTTCACGCTGGAATCCACCAACGCCACTGTTCAGCATAGAATTTGTATTACTTTTCGAGCTCCTGGCTTGGCTTCGTAGCTCAGCTGGTAGAGCGCTTGCCGCGTAGAGGCATGGTGTTTCTGTCGCTGGTTCGAATCCAGCCGAAGCCCTGACTTTTCACAGTTGGGTCTCATCTAAATTCATAAATCTGCCAAACTACTTATAAGTAATATTGTCTTTATTTGTCGAACCTTTCCCTACGAAATCACATGGCGTGACCCTATGTGATGGACAACTGGTTATGCGCCCTACCCTCGTCCACTAGTATTTTGCTGCGCCTTTCTTGAAGAGCAGTTGAAACGGAGCCCCAGCAGGCATCGACATGAAGAACGCAGTAGGGTTTGGAAACAAATCGTATATTTCTAGCAATGTTTGGAAATGCGATAATCACTCATTTCTAGCCAAGTCTGGGACCAACGACAACAACCAAGAGAGAAAGAAAAGAAGCGCAAGGTGGGCTCCAGCCAACTCGGTGGCACTCAGAAGCGCGCCAGGTGAAAAGTGCGTGGAACCTTCGAGTGCGTTAAACAACGCTCAAAAAGACACAGGCCAAACGACCCTGAAGAATAGAATAGATGAGCATTCGCTGCATACAACTAATCGTTTGATTGAAGAAAGTGGCACTGAGTTCATATCAGGCCTCTTATAGCAGGCGTAAACAGAATCATGCTTACAGAACACGGTTGCGATCGGGATCTTTACAGAAGCCACACGATCACTGGTCACCACACGCGCTAACAGCAACCAGGAGAGTTACAAGATGGGAAAAAAATCATCCATTTGATCAAAACAACCAAATTAATTAACTTTATAACACTCTGCTTCATGGTTGCCAAAATTCATTGTCAAACTGCATAAGGTTGTGAACGATCCGAAATGTCTCCGACATGTCTGAAGAGCTGATGATCGTTCACGACAAGGTGTGACAGAATAGCTCAATGATTTGTGACTTGTGCACTGATTTAGACTAGACGGTGCTTTTCGATTCATTTAGGTGAGTTCCCGAACGTTCACACGATGTACTTTGCTGTCCAACAACACAAGCTTGGGAAAGATTGCACAAACAGATTTTTCAGTGAGTACGCGCATTAACTCTGTAAGTTCCAGTTACCAGAACAGAACGCGAAATGAAGATAGGAATGAACAAGAAACCCAGCGTATACTACATTACAATTACTGTGACGCTAAACGACATCGAGAAGCGGTAAGAGCTAGGAAAGCTAAGGATCTCGTCATTGAGCTCTCAAGCAAGCCGAAACTGTGTATAACGTCAATGGATCGTATGTACTAACATACTTGCAAACAAACTAATGTGATCACACGCATTACGCGAATGACGAAGGTATTATGATGCTGTGTGTAACATAAATAAATGATTTTGGAAGTAGTTTGCACATTTAACTCCAGACAAACCGGGGCTAGCTACTGGTGACTACTATTGGCCATGAAATGGTAGTGCAGTGAAGTTGAGCGATCGTATTACACTACTCATACCGCGGCTATTCAGTAGCAGGTGTCGGGCATATTTTTTGACAACGTACAAGCCACAGGAAGACTGCAGGAAGGATCATCAAACCGCAGCATCACCCATAACGGTCCCTGCTACTCAATGGAACTGAGCACTGACATCTGTGGTAGCCGAGACTGTCTGAGGCCGAATACTGCGTGCAAATGAGTGGTTTGGTGACAGGTCTGGTTTACATGCTTAACCCGTGTATTGCTTTGTCGAATAAATAACACTTGTGCCATCCGGGTTCTTGGATCACGATAGTAATAGGTTTATTAAACTTGGGACCAGTTCCTAACAGTCGTATGGAAATTAGCTAGCTTCTCAACGACGCAGTCGAAGATAGTTGTCTCAATGATTTCTTCGGACATCCGTTCAGTGGTGTAGCGGCATTGTTTTTGTCAAACTGGGGAGATATAAACACAGTTTTCTTTTTAACACCCGACATGTGGCACACATCTGGTGTAGAGAACACATCGAGATTCGTGGCAGCTGTGTTCTCACACTATCGGTTAGACGTTGGGGAGCAGCAAACAACGTAACTCACTGGAAGAAAATACATAGGACACTGTAGTTTTCAGCAGTGTTCTGAATATCTTAAAACGGTGAAAGCACCATACGAAATCTGTCTCATTAGATTTCTTATTTAATAAAACTATAGACAGCTCATTTGTACCATTGACAATATACCTTTTCTCCTAGACTTTTTGTCTATCCACTTCATCAGAGCAAAAAGAAGACATAAATTACCATGTGTTAACGTTTCGTTTACTCTCATCAGTCGCAAACGTAAAACATGCCAGTCATATACACCAAACAGATAAGGATAAATAGAGACTAGACACGTCTACATAGACAACAAGAATGATGTAATCACAACCACGGCAACCCGGTAGGTTGTCTCAGTCACTTTTGTGCAGATAACACCGCCTAGTGATTTCTGATCAATGTAGCTTCACCAAAGGTCAGTAGCTTCGAGTTCTGATTGCGTAACAATGTTTTGAACGAGCTAAATGAGTCATTTTTGTGACATAATTCTCATGAGGTGTTTAGTAATCGATGATGCGGGATTTCGAGCAACGGGTTCACCGGTTTGAAACTGTTGTGTAATCACTTGTTTCAACCAATTCGGGACGTGTTCTGCTACTCGCTGAGATAGTTGTCAATCTGTTCTGCCTCTATAAACGGCAATTAAACTGAAAAGTGAACTGGTACACAACATAGGAGACGAAAGTGTTTGATAAACTACTCCTGCAATTGCGGAGAACTGGTTCCCCTGTGGTTTAAACTAAGCGCAACTGCAAAGCTGCATACGCTCGTGCCAGAACAGACTTTAGTTTGTGCTTTGTGTCGTTAGCTAGATGGACAATTTTGAATGGCAAGAGTAGGAAAACATCCTTCTTTTGGGCCATAAGTATGGTCTCAGTGCTCTTATTCACCGTAGTATGTGCCTGGATAACTGTATGGGGATATCCATTTGCTAGTAAGGTTTGTTTCGGTGCCCCGGTTCTGTCTGCAATTTGTCAGGGGCACAGGTATGCCTGGCTGTATGAAACAGTCTCTTAAGCAAACTCCGTCTGTGTACAATTACAACAAAGTTGGAAAACTGAAGATGTTGACCACTCCATGTCGCTCCGCGGTGAACCGAGCGCTGTAGCCTACCACCTACACTTATGGTAAAAAATACATCCAAAAAATGCCAAACGGTTGTTGGATTCAACTTTGTGAGATAAAGGTAGTTTGGGGTAAATATTATTAGGGAAGTTGAAAAACAATTCACACTAAGTAACGCCAGTAAAAATTAATATATCATCAACGTATCGTTTGTACAGTGACGATTCAGCTACATAATCCTGGACGTGCCGCTCAACCATTTCTAAGAAGATGTCCGCTAGTGTTAAGCCTAACGGACTACTCATAGTAAACCCCTCAGAATCAAAACGATTGCTTTCTGTGCACAATAAAACAAGATATTCAAGCTATTCAAGCGGGAAACCCATATCACAATTTTGACTAGACATGAAATCACGAAAAATCAACTGTCTCCTAAAGGGGAACATTCGTAAAAATAGAATCAACATCCACGGAGTACATTACGTGAGTACTCACTGATGTGTTTTCTAAGATTTCAGTTAATCCAAAGGAATCCTTCAAACGACATGGAGATAAAACTTTGCGGATATGGTGCAAAATGTTTACTAGCCAACGAGCAACTTTATAGTAAGCAGAATTGTTCATGCACAAAATCGGGCGTAGAGGTGCACCATCCCTGTGTATTTGTGGAACATATCTCATTCGGAGTGTTTCCGTATCAATTGGTTTCAACTGTCTATAGTGAGCTTCAGATATGTGATCATGTAACAACAGTATCTGGAGTTGCGTTACAGCTTGCTTTTCCAACAGTATGTTGTTTTCTGATGTCTGGTCCACTTTGAACTTTTGTCTGCCCCTCAAAATGGTGTTTATTTTTCCTATATACTCGTCCCTGGTCATGACGACAACACGAGAACCTTTATCCGGTTTAAGGAATACCAGATGTTGCATGTCTCTTAGTTCCTTCATGGCTCTATAGTGCTCTTGCTTTAGACAACAATGTTGGCGAATGAGCGCCTACAAAACTGGCTGTAGATATCTACCGATTTTACACGGAACCAGTCTGCCTCACGAAATATGGGCAACAGTTTTTTCAGCTCGCCATACGTGTATTTGCCTATCGTCGTTATGTCACGACTTTAAATCACTTGAGAAACGTCTGCACCAACATTTTCACAACTGAAGTTGAAATGAGTGAGCAATGTGCATGGCATGTTATGACAAACAGCATTATCATGATTCGTGAAATTTTATTTGTTTACTCAATATTTCATAGCAGCCTTGAGCCTAGTTAAGCAAAACAAGCCTTATTAATATGAGTTTGGTTACAACACTACTATCATGGCTGTTTCTAGTTTACAGAAAATTGGGGCGATAAGCTTGGTCAAGGGAATATGCTATTGTTCCGCAATCCTCGCACTGACAAACAAAATTAACAGACAACACAGTTGACAGCCGTTATTAACTTGTAAAAACTCTAAGCTTATTTATTTCACCCAGAACAGTAACACCTCAACAATGGGAGGAGTTTTCCCGATACAACTGGCAACGAGCTCAAGCCGAAGTGGGAGCTGGACAGCGTCTGCGGGAGGCTATTTTTCAAACACTGAGCAAAGTTGCAAACGACTTGGAAGCCCAAGCACAAGCAACAGAACTGGCTTTGCGAAAACGTCAGCACGAGATGAAACAAGCGTTGGATGAGCTCAGTTGGCAAAAGAAACAGGTTAGCTGTGTGACGTGTGCCAACCCTCAATTGCCCTGTTATCAAATCTGTATTATCTAGATCCAGTCGCATAACACTATCGTACAGATAATGCCAGCAACAGGCTTATCTGCAAAATATTCTGTTCTTCGATGGGAAGCTGCTTTTCTGCAGACGTCCTTATCGGAATGATACTGCGCGTGGTATATGTGATTTGCAATTCCGCTAATGGATTGTTTACTGGAACATACAATGGTGTACCCCATTTTCATTAAAGTTGAAAAAGGTCTCAAAATCCAAAAGCACCGTGGTGTTGTGGGTGTTTCAGTAAGTGGGTGTGAATACCTATAACTGTTGTTTATCCTCAATACTGACTTGGAAACCGTTCTGACCTCACTCAGACCCATAGCTGTGCGCGCTGGTTCGATTTTACACTGTGGTGCTTTCTTAATTCATGATTGATTGGGTTGTATCGAAAGTGACCTTTCGAGAGCAGTTTCACTTTAAAAGGAGGGCAACTCACATCACCTATCAACAACACATGGGCCACTAATATTGAGCACATTTTAAAGTTCTGAAAAATACTTTTAACAGAAGTTCGTGGAACATACCCTAGCCTTTGAATATTATAGAGATGGTAGTGTATTTTTGTGCATTGTTTCTTGCCGATGTTGTCATCAAGTAAGCATGGTCTCTGCGTATTACACTACCTCCGACAGAGTAACGGGAGATTTCGTGGAAGCGTCCTCATCTGTCTCGTGAGTCTCTCACCAAAGGATAAGCGACGAGTTTATTTAATCAAGAAATACAAAGCGCCTCGTTTAAACAAAATAAAACCGAAGCGCGCATACCTATAAGCTACACATGGTGATGTCTACAACCCACCAATTAACCTTGGTTTGAAATGAAGTAGTGGGAGATTTAGAGCTCGTTTGAGTAAAACCAATTAGATAGTGACACCAATAGCGTAAGGTAACTGATAAGATAAACTGCACCGAGTAAATGAGACTTCAGACAAAAGGAGAGAGCTATAATGATGAACGCGATAGTCTTTCTAAGATAGATCAGGAAAATTGGGGCAAGGGCTGAGGCCCGTGCTGCTGTCTGGGGAAGTCCCCAGTCCACAAGTCCATCTCTCATCCTGGTAGACAGAAGACAGAGAACAATCAGCTGAACCATTCACCCATTTAATCTGATGCAATGATAGTTCAGCCAGGATGCGTCGTGGATCGCCTCTGACAACGATTCAGAGGCACACTATTGAACTGTGTTTGAAAAACCTCGTGCTGATGTAATCATCTACTTTTCCACTGACTTCAGAGTGAGTAAGTTGCATTAGTTGGTGTGCGCCGTGGATTGGACAACCGATGAGCTTGAGTAGATCAGTGAAGAACAAACCAAATCTCGCGTTTATCTCTGGTTCTTTCGACGCCTGAGACTGCGAAGTAAAACACCGATCGGTTGGACAAGACTGAGAGGATTCGGGTTTGCAACGGATATTAGGGTGGTTTTGTACGCGGGAAGTAGAGTAAGAATATGGTTGACCTTGTGTGACACGATCAGTTTCCTTCCAGCTAGTGTGCCGAAAGCTTGTGGTTACACTTTCAACTGAAGATAGACTAAAACTGATTTGAACTTAACTTAACGAACGGACTGAACGAACATTGTACAATGGGTGACTGAAGTGGTAGTAAGTGTGACAGTCAGTTAAAATACGCAGAAAGCAACGATTAGAAAACTATTCATCTAAGAATATAAGAGGTGACTGCATGCAATACTGCTTCATAAAACATATCAAAATGATTGCCTTCATACAAAAAGCAGAAACAAATTGCAATTCATCTGTTAACTAACCAACAAAGATAAAGCTTCAGAGGAAATCCAGGCCTGACGAAATACATATTGAGATGGGTCTAAAGAGTCAATTTACGACTTCATATTAACATAACTTGAAAAATTCTGCTATTATGTTTTACATGTGCTGCCTAACAAACTGGCAGCTACAAAATGACTTCGAGCTCCATCTAGTTCATTTATGAATTACGGTTAAGGAGCAGTTATAACACCTAAACACTAAGTTGTTGGATAGTAAGATAGCTAGCAAATGCGAATACATGCTTCATTTCAGCAGACCACATGTATCATACCAGCTAGATCGGATTTCAGATTAGCGTCTTCACCAGTGTGCGCTTATGTTCTACTGTTGTGAATCTGGTGACGCTGGAATATTAACCAGACCGTGTGGATGCTCACTCAAAGATTAGGGTGATAACACATGCACACGCTATTAGCAGTATCAAGGTAATTTTGTGTTGAAGACAGAAGTAAGCTGGGGACTAGATCTGGTCTTTTAAAACCAAAACTAGTCAGTGTAACATATATCTTTCAAGAAATAGCAGCTATTGTTTTGACGTGGGGCGTATACCAGACCTACCATTAAGAATTTCATTATGATCAATTTCCTCTTATCAGATTTCAGTTTGACGGAGGTCATGGCTTATGCACCACTAACATTTGATCCCATCTTTAACATTCTGATCAACTTTACGGTCGATCTGTTTGTCAAGATTGAATTAAACTCAATTTTCACCCTTGTTAGCCCTCGTAAGTAATGCATGTATTCTTGCCACAACCGAGATGTCTGCTGCTAAAATGTGCGATGACAATGCAGTTGTTTTTCAGTAGTAAGTACTAACTGAGGTGACAGTGTAATCTGTAATGGAGGGTAGATGCAACATAAAAACGATAATCTCCAGAACTGTATGGACTAAGCTGTAAGTCAGAAGGCGTAAACGTAACTTTCCACTGTTGCTAAAAACAGTTGATGCATTAACTGGACAGGTGAAGGTGAAAGATAAAGCAACGCCCACTTATTTAACAGAAAGAAACTTGGGATTAGTTCATGATCATTGGCAAGTAGGCGATAATCGGTTGATAATGTCTTTTCTAGTATCAAGAGATAAGCGTAATCGTTGTTCTTGATGCCTCTCGTTGATTGTTCATTATAATTGATTTTGTGCTTACAAGTGATGAGAACAGACAGACAGTGAACATTGTGCAACAACCGTCGTGTTAATAGATGATCGTATTACTAATATTACTTTTCATTTCGAAGAACAATTTACATTTGAAGGAAGGACAGGCGGTGATACCAAAATCTAAGCGGCAGAAATTAAAAAACAACAACAGGGCAATTCAAGGCAAGCGGTATTTCAAATGAAGGGCAGTGCATGGTTTATCATACAGACCAACTGACAAGTTCTTCCATGAGAATGACAAACGTTAATAATTCAAGTCATCAACTGGAAGTTACCTGTGTGGTATGTTAACAACGAGAATGAACAAGAACAAAGAGGGAGTCTCTCAAAATCAAAAGCTTTTCAGCGCACGAATATGCTATCACAGTCAAAGCTCACATGTCTGGAAGGAGAAATGTTCTTCATTGCAAGACAACCGTCAAAAGGTAATAACAGTCAATTCCAGATTCTCCCCATACACTTGTCAGGTTTTTGGGCAACCCGGAAGATTTAGTAGATATAGATCAGTGACTGCATAGTAAGGAAGTCCCAGACGAAGAATCACATTGCAAGAAGATGGATATATGATACCAGGAAAAGTGATGATCACAGGTGAATTAGAAATAGGATAAACATCGTAGCCTACAGTATGCAGGGCCGACCAAATGGCGGCATTATTAAAGTGGGCTCCGCACTCCATAACCTTGTCCGTCCAGGTTAGTTACCTTCGGTAGTGATACTGATATCCAGAATTACAGAAACGCTGTCATAAACCTCGATAAAGTCGAGTTTGATGAATGAGCTCGCGGTAGTACAAGCAACTCTTCGAGGACTGTACGGCCTAAGTTACACAGTCATTTCGCCAGGTCTTTGGCCACGCGGTTGTGCCGAGCACAACGCGCGTCATGGGCAATCCAGCATGGTTGTAGAGTATGAGGAAGGCCTTCTAGTTGACCATAGTTGTCATGGCAGAGAAATGAGTTGTCACTTCGGCCACCTCGAGAATTTCAGATCTTAGTCCGCAGGAGATTACATCCGTGCTGGATGACACAGATAGAAATCCTGGGGAAGATGCGTTCTGAATTAAACAGCCAACGACTGGAGGGTGGAAAGAGAGGCACTCCCTGATGACCGCGGCCGTCTAACGAATGACAGAGTTTTTCCATCCACGCCGCTTTGGCTTTCCCCTTGTTTGTCATTGTCACATCCTGAACGCGTGCCAGGATGTTTACGTCTCTTATAATAGGGTCAAACGAATCACCTTTGACAACGTTCCTCAGAACTGGACATTGACTGGACAGCAGTCTCTCAACCTAAAAGTTACGCAAGGTGGGAGTAGTGGTGGACAAACTCCAAATGCCCAGACAGCATAAACGATGGTTGATTTATCTTTGGGATGGCGGAGCTACTGCCGAACAAACTGAGAAATTGTGAATCCTATAATTTTGAACGTGTTTCGGTGGACTCGACTCATAACTAGCAAACGATCTATCTTCGGGATCAGATGTTGTAAGCGGCGACCCCAGCCACAGTATCTTTTGGTCAGATTCATGACTGTTATGATGATGATGTTGTTGTCTCAGGCGTTCTAGGCGTTGATATGGCTTTAAGGGAGCTTTGGTGGTTTTATCCAGCATCGTACGAAGCTGCAGTTAGTGACTGTTGAATGCATTATCCTTTCAGGTGGACGGGATACCTAGATAGGTCACTGTGACCGAGGCGCTAAGTGAGTGGATAATGTCCCGTCTGAAGTGAATAGACTCGTCAGAGATGGCAGTTGAGTTGTGTTTATGGTCACAGCGGATACCCATAAGTCTAGTCTTGCACGTGTTGATCTTCAGCCTGGATAGGTCCAGAACAATAGCGGCGGCTGCATGCTTCTCAGAGAGACGCGTAGGATTCTCAGCTAGAAGAATCAGATCGTCGGTGTAGGTGAAACCGCTGACCATTGTGTCGTAGAGCTCGTAGCCGAGCTCCTGTCGAGATAGAGCCAACATCTCATTCATTGCGATGAAGAATAGCAGCGGCAACAATGGGTCAGCCTGGCGGTCACCATGCTGGGATTGGAGTACGTACCTTTTGAGCGTGACAGAAGCTTTCGGATAGGAATTAGCAGTTTAGTTTGTTGGAGGTGGAGTAGCACCAAAAGCTCGCGCCGGTCTGATAATCAAATCTCGTGGTGTAGAATCGAACGACTTGCACACGTCTATTAAAGCCGCACACAAACTTGAAGACGTAGTGTGAGTTCCGGAGCAACCCCTAGGGTAGTGAGATCGCCTCGAGGCAACTACTACGGTGTAGGGGTGCGAGCTGAAGAACTGGCAGTTGTAAGCGCGTATTTCAATGAGTGGCTAATATCTTGTGAAAACATCGGGTCAACGTTGAAGATCCGGCGATAAATCTTAGCTCGGTGGGAGATGAAGTATTGTTCACTTCGGGTACAAACGTGATGCGAGAGTGGCGTAATTAGATTGGTCAACCCTAAGTAAGTATGGTTAGCAGCGGTTGAAATGTCCGTCGAAGGCCTCAGATTTCATGAGGTTCTAATGTTTGGACGGCAGTTTTCCAGACCTAGAGCAATGTCTTTCATGCTGTTCAAAAGGGCTGAAAACTTTTCCAATGATCGGGTCGACCAGAGACCAGTCTGAAGGCAGAGTCGTACGTGATGATCGCTAAGCAATGTGTGGATGAGCCGATAATACCTTGGGCCAGTATTCCTTGGAACTATCCGGGATGTCGCATTTCATCGAGTAAGCGGTTCTCCAATTTTCCTAAAAAACTGCAAACACAGCATCTTTCTTACGGTGGTGGTACGGCGTTTCAGTAGCTGCATAAGTAGTTTTCCTTATCTGCTTTCTGGTCACGTGGGTTCTCACGTTAACACGACCACGTTGTCGAGTGACAAGTCACCAGGTATACGGAAAAGCTAGTGAAGCGTGGACGTTCAGCAGCAATTTGGCTTGCACCATTGTGAAAATGTCTGCCCGAAGACCGCGGGCAACAGTTAGTAGTTCGTCACTGTGAAGGAAAACCTCGCTGTTGGACTCC
>LUCH01005590.1:27928-43165 GCA_013368495.1 Paragonimus heterotremus | reverse complement strand
ACATTTCGAGAGCACTTTGTGATGGCACTGATCTGATTGCAATGTCTATGGGTAACACTGAAAGCTATGAATCGAGTACAATGCCGGGACCTCATAATTATTTTCTTATTGGAGAACCTTCCCTTGCACTCGTGTTACACACTTCCCTTGCAAACTGTTTCGTAGTCTCGAAACCAGGAAACCGTTAAAACAAACATTCGTTCACCTTCAGAGCTGCAGGCAGTGCCGAAGTAAGGAACTATAGCACTAGAATTGTACTGCCCGATTCAAGATTGCTACGGAATTGTTTGGAACTCCATAATTGTCTATATCCCGATACTCATCATCAGAATGGATTTAACGGGACACTTCAGCCGTCTAGCTTATACACTTGAGTGGTTACTTACTGTTACGCGTAAACAAGTTTCATAGACCTCTAACTGATTTCACGGTCTCCGGGCTGACTGTCCTGTTAAGATGCTCGACGAGAAAGTAGAAACTTGTTCTAGCTTATCTCAGATGTTTACTGGGACAGCCTGCGTCAGCAAACCTGTAACGCATGTTACACGGACTCGACCTACAAATTTAGATACTTCTGTGACCCCGTTGGTTCCAGACAAGCTTCCAAGTGTCAAAGACGACTTTTCTATGCACAGGGATCCAATATCTCGTGTCAACGCTGTCACCGATCTTCTATAGATCAAACTGAAAATCGTAAACCTAAACTTTCGTCTGGAAGTTCAGAAGGAGTATCAGCCTTCATCTGTACAACCGTGGTAGTTACCCCCAAACCATCAACAGCGGGGCTAGTTTTTGCATTATTTCGTTAGTAATCATCATCAGAGGTGTCCAAAAAATGTGACGTTCTCGTTTACAACCACAACAGAGGAAGTCTCAATTAGACTTCTTGAATCCAACGCATCACCCTACTTCTAGAAGCCAGCCTGAATCAGTCAGTCAGCCCCAAGTGTACGTTATGAAGTATGTCTATAAGAGGACCAACAGTAAAACAGTCAAGTTTACCTTTTCGTTTTATTGAATATACCTGCCGATTTCCCTTAGCCTATACTTTTTTTAGCAAGTACCTTGTACTCGTTTTCAGTCGTTATTAGTCGGAGATTACTTTTATGGTAGTATTGTAACGTGCGGTGGAAACCAACAAGCGCTCACAGGTTGAATTTGAATTACGTAACAGAGCGTGCTGCTGTGTTGTCGTCACCGTTTTAGTTTTTGTTCGTGTAAGTCGTGTGCATGGCTTACTGGGCCTTCGGCTCATGCTTGTTACTTGTTGTTTCCTTTTTCAGGATTGTTGTTGGAACCTCCACTTTGGAAGAACGCTGTCTCCCGGTGTCTCAACAATGCCCCAGAGTTGGTCCGTAGGTGTAACGGACAATCAGAGAATAAACAACCGGCCTGCTTGTTACAATATCTATATCTATTTGAGTGTCACTCATGTTCGATAAAGCGTGGAACGGGCGCCGACAGTCATTGCCAACTAACATTCTACGCAATACTATAACAAGTAATTCCGTTAAGAGATGCCCCGATAAACCATGTTTACTTGTAACTGTATATAATGTTCCCCTGACCATAACTCACATTACCTTTAGTAACGGCAAATCACTCCTTTAAACACGAAACATTCCCGGTGGAGAATGTAAACGTATAGATCAGCAGGTCAACTGTCGGCTAGTGCAGTTTAGGTGACGATTCACTAGACTGATGAGCACTTGTTGTAGTTTTGTCTGAATCACACTTTTCTGACGGGTGATGAGATCCGTCAGTCAGATGCCAAGATTTCAATCAGTGAACGTCTAAACAACTGTGGACTCAAAAAAGATCAAGTTATCGCAAGTGAGGTGACACAGAAGGAATGTAATTTCGAACTGTTCCCTTCATCCGGTCTTCCACTACCCTACCACGGGCAACTAAGCATCACCAGTGGTTTGGATTTTGCGACCGGTTCAGAAATCGATTGTGTACGCAGACCACCTTAAGCGAATATATAGTATTTCCCGACAAATCAACGGTTTATGTCAGTGTCCCTGGAGGATATCAACACAGAGATTAATATTGCTAACGTAACCTTTTCAGAGTGTGCGGGACCAGCAGGAAGGAAGGAAGAGGAAAACTGAAGATTTGGTAAGGTCTGTATTGCGGGGACATGACTGAACCGATTATTATGCTTGAAAGACCAGACACACCCACACATTTGCACATCCCGTATGGGGCACCCTATGTTGAAGAGCTGTTTGTTGTTTGGATTATACATCATATTTATTCAACAACGTGGTGCACCAGCGCATTCTGCTATGCGCGTCGCCGGCTGACTGAATGAAACAGAGCATACCGCCTCTCTTGGACAAACTAGGATACTTTATTGTATAGAACTATTCACAGATGATTGTACTGATTCTTTGAGTCTCCAGCTGGACGGCGAAGCTTGAAGCAATGCTTACTTCATTCACAACGAGTCTCACCAACACCTCTGTGTTACTATTGCGAACTAACTCTTAATGTAATGGGTGATCAGTTCGGAGACGCGACTATTCCAACACTCAGTGGAAAACCTCATGCGGCAGTAGGGTATGGTCAAAGCCCATAGCGGATAGCTCATGGAGAACACGAGAGGCCGAATAAATGAGAAATAACTGGTGAAGTGCATTCTAGATAACATCGGCTAAACACAGAATCAGGCAGAAGTGCACACAATGTTTAAATGGAGTCGTCGTTGCATTGTGAGCTGGAATTCCGGTTCATAAACGCGAGCGCACGAGTGGCATGGGAGCATGCGATGTGAACATTAAAGATCGCGCTTTATTCAACGACTTTTCGTTACATTCACATGTTGGCTGTGGGATGAGCGTCGTTGCATACAGCAACGTGATGATTACAAAGTTTAGTTAAATTTTTGCGAACAGATTTTCGACAGAAACCATAAGCATATGTCGTGTAGGGATATTTAAATGAACCGTAATAGCGTTCACTGTTTTAACCACAAGTAGCTCGAAGACTGTCGTAGTGAGACACGTGAAGCTTCTCTGTGAAGTTCTTACTTGCCGCATGTGGCGTACTTGTCGGAACTGTTCCGGACGCTGCAACCAAGTTTGATTTGGACTCTTCCATGTTTGTAAGTTTAAGATAGTAGATATTCCGCCTTAAGAAGTCCCACAAGTAGCAATTTAATAGTCAGGGTTGAGGGTCACAGAGTAAGTCCTTTTTTCTGACTGATCAAAGTAGAAAACGACAATACCGGCTGGTGATGCACATATGTATAGTCCAAACAATAAACAGCCCTTCAACATAGGGTGTCACCATCCCAATACGAAATGTGCAAATGTGTGGGTGTGTCTGGTCTTTCAAGCATAATAATCGGTTCAGTCATGTCCCCGCAATACAGACCTTACCAAATCTTCAGTTTTCCTCTTCCTTCCTTCCTGCTGGTCCCGCACACTCTGAAAAGGTTACGTTAGCAATATTAATCTCTGTGTTGATATCCTCCAGGGACACTGACATAAACCGTTGATTTGTCGGGAAATACTATATATTCGCTTAAGGTGGTCTGCGTACACAATCGATTTCTGAACCGGTCGCAAAATCCAAACCACTGGTGATGCTTAGTTGCCCGTGGTAGGGTAGTGGAAGACCGGATGAAGGGAACAGTTCGAAGGTTATAAGAAATACAAGGTTCAACACAACCAGTCTGTCAAATAGTCATCTTAGAGAATGCTGACTATCACCGAATATAAAACAAGTCCACCGAAGAATATGGCCATATCCAATGACGCAGCGAAATCCGCAACTCATTTTATAGTAAAGATACGATTGTAATTTCAAAATACTCTACAAGTAAACTACTTAGAAACATGATCATCAAATGTTACGCTGTTAGTCAGTAGTGCAGCACACGAAGAACCTGAGTATGCGTTGTAGACTAGTGGAACGCGGGGAGGATGAACGAAAAGGAGCATACACTTCCGCACGAGCAGTGAACAACACTAGGGATCTAAGAGAAGAATAGCATGGATATGAGTTTTGGTCAAGATGCAAGAAAAAACTAAAAAAAACCCATAAAAATGGGGATGAGGCCATTACGAGGACATTTTACATTTAACTACATGACAGACTAATGACGTCGCATGCCAGCGTGTGTGGGAGTGGGGACAAGAGGAAAAGGGGGAAGAAACGAGGTAGGTGGTCCGAGGTGGGAATATCATGAACGCGAGTTATGTGTGAAGTACTACAGTTCCTGAAGAGAGAATGAATACGGCCCATGGCCGTGGCCTGAGCGATCAATCGGCTGATCGAGCGATCATCACCCACCAGATTCCCTCATGCGGTTCAACGCGCTCCCGGCTCGGAACCAGCCCAACTGATGTTCATTGAAGGTGTGGGAAAGTTGGATCGTCTCCTGCGAACCGTCGGAATGATGCAGCACACAGCGAACAGGCTAAAACGGAAAATGTGGAAACCAATTGAGTTGACAGGGGAAAAAAGGTTGAGACGAATAGTTGAAGTAATGTTGTGATTATAAAACGTACCCGAGGAGTACGGTTAGCGATAGGGAAAACTAGCATATTGGTAGCGCCACTTCATGCGGTTTTGTGTGTTAAAAGGAACGACTGAAGTAATCCTGAGATTACATATAAACATACATATAATCTTTCAATTACTTCAATCGTTCCATTTTGATGCGTAATGATTACATGAAGTGGTAAACGTACCACAACGTTAGAAGAGAAAAGGTAGTGTGAGGGGAAAAAGGTGTAGGGAAAGAGACGAAATTGCAGTGATGCACACGGAGGTTCGCAGCACCAGCGCTGGTGACCATAATCCTTCCGCATCCAATACATAATCCTCAACCGCACATTTTCAGTAGCTTTCCAATCCCAGACAAGAAACCCGCAGCGCTCTACTGAAGCAAGCTTCAATGTGAATGCCTTCATACTTTGAACCTAAGTCATACATTGGTCGGTCATCAGACTGCCGCCATTTCCAGCCTAACCCAACACTCGAAAACAAGGCACGCGATGTGGCCGGAAGTGAGTTGTCATCCGTAAAATGTGATCAAAGGCCAGTGAAACCTATGAGACGAGATAAATATGCTAAGAGACCGACAGACTCTATCCGTTCCGAAGACACGTCGGCGAACCTCGTCAATGCTGACACGGTGTTCCCACCACAAGTCGCCAATGCCTCATATACAGTGATGATCGAAAACAGGTATTCTGTGAACATTTTGTGTGCGGATAGACCGTTTTATGCTTTCCGAAAACCCATACAAATTAGGGTGACGTTGTCTATAAACTGTGTGTCTGAAGCCAAATGCCCACGAGCAGTTCCACACCATCATATTCGCAGTTTACGACGGCACACCCTAGGATCTTGTTTACTACAAAGTTGATTAGGAAAGAGGAGACTTAACAACCGTATCGCACCTCACTTGAGATGCCAAATCTCAGTCAGACGCTACCATAAGTCCTAACCCAGCACAAAGTCTCGCAATAAATTGTTTGCAGAATGTCCACGTACTTCTTCAGCATATCCTTTCTTGAAAGAAAGTCAATTACATCGGTGGTCCCTCTGATTTCCAAACTGCTGGCATTCTGTATGAATGGTGGGGTTCAAGCATCTGGCGGAGAGTGTTGATGAGGTCAAGGCAGCTACTGTCAAGACGAAATTTAGTTTCCTCTTCACGGATATGTTCTTCGCGTGTTTCGCTTAGCCTACGAAGTGCGACGGCTGCAAGCGGATTTGATGTGACAGGAATCAGGCTATTTGTATGCGAAGTGCAAGGGCTGTTTTTGAAAACGTGGAAGACGTTAGCCAAACGTGTCGTCTGTAAAGACTTCGCTGATTCCGAGTTATTTGAACCACCTACTGAGACTGAGGTTCGCAATCGCCTTTCGACTCTCAATCTGGTCCAGATGATATCGTGCCAGTACTTTTTAAGGAAGGTGGAGAGGTGTTAGTTGAGACCTTTTTCTCGGCTGCTTCAACTTGTGTGAATAACGGAGACCATCCCTCCGTGCTAGGGTCACGCGATAATAGTTCCGATATCCAAGAAAGGTATCAGGAGCTCTTGTTAAAACCATAGGAGAATTAGTTTGACCATAGTCATTTCTAGGGTACTGGCATCCATTATACATCGTCGACTCACTGTAGTTTCGGAGTTAAATATTAAAGAACACATTTTTACACTTCGTCAAATTCTGGAGCAGCGTCATGTGTTCCGCCGGCCAACAATTACCGTATTTATTGACTATAAAGGTGCGTTCGATTCGGTGGATCGATGTACACTTTTAGAGTCGCTTAAACGTAGGGGTGTACTGACCAAGTATATGAACATACTGTCGGCGCTTTACTCCCATACATCGGCTCAGGTTAGGGTTTACGGTGAATTATCTGACAGTTTCAGCACCATGAGAGGCGTACGTCAAGGCTGTCCCCTTTCACCATTTTTGTTCAATTTCGTCATGGATGAAATAATGGAGGACTGTCTGCGGCACTCGAATGATGCCGGTGCGAACTTCCTACCTGGTGGAAGGCTGACTGATCTTGATAATGCTGACGAAAAGGTGTCGCTGTTTGACGACTTTCAAGCGACGCAAACAAAGCTAAACGCAACTTCACGTCCTGCTAAGTACTTCGGAATGTGCTTTGCAGCCTCGAAATGCAAAGTGCTTCTGCAAGATTGCTGTGATTACGTAGATTTAATGTGAGATAATGAAGTCATGGAGGTTGTTGATCGATTTGTATACCTGGGAAGCTGCATCAGCGGTGGCGGAGGTGTAGGGAATGAAATAGAGGCGCATATTTCCAAGGCTAGGGCAGTGTTTACTAATCTGAGGCACTTATGGCGACAGAAAGGTATCTCTCTGAAGCGTAAGGGTCGCGTATATTAGACAATAGTGAGAGCTGTATTACATTACGGTAGTGAAACCTGGCCGCTTCCGGTAGAAGATGTGAACCGTCTTCAGGTGTTTGGCCACCGATGTCTGCGATCAATCGCACATATCGGATGACAACAGCGAGTAAGTAACGAGGAGGGTAGGAAGTGGGTGTTTGGCATTAATTGTCAAACGAGTTCTTTTGCTCAATCACTACATTTGTACAGACTTAGATGGTTAGCTCCCGTACTAAGGTTGCCAACTAGTCGTCTGCCATACCGAGCACTGTTTGCCGACGCTCCGGCCAACTGGCGCATGGTGCGAGGTGAACAGATGATGACCTGGCATAGACAAATTAAATCGTTCACGAAGGGGTTGGTCACTGTAGATCGGGTTCGTCTACCGGGCTGGGGTGCTCGCGACTCACAGAGTGAGTGGCTTGAGACGTTAGGTGAGATGGCGGCTAACCGAGTTCAGCGGCGTGAATGTTGTAGTTGTTTGGCCAAGTTGTCTGTGAAGTGACTAGAGCACTTAATGACGCGGGGCAGTGAACGCCGTGAGGAAGCTGTCTTGCTGATGACGCCTTACTTTCACTTACAGCTCGGTTGTTTGTTTGCAAGGTGTAGGCGCCTTGATGTTGTATGTTTGCATGTAGACGTAACTATTTTTAGTGGTTAGGTCCCCTCTCCTTTCCCATACTTTTTTTCTTCCCACTTCCTATACAGGGTTTGCCGTTTCTTCTTCATGGTTGTGTGACAGTTAAGCATCAATGTGAACCACTGATGTATTGCTGTCTATGATGATGATGACGGTGAGTTTCTTGAACAAAGTTGTTAGCTCTTCAACTAAGACTGGACCTCCATCTACAAAAAGGGCAAGAGGATGCACGTCTAAGCGACGTGCATAATCAAGTTTCAGAAAGTTGATCTTAAGAAAGACTTCTGTTTTCGAGGGTGGAGAAAAGTTAACAGACTGATGAACACAGACAGTGCCCGAAGGCGTAGTCAATGGCACGGGTGGCCAGTTGAACTGTTGTTGGAAGTGCTAATCCCAGCGTCCTAAGTGTCGTTGTAGGTTATCAATAGGATTACCGTTGACTTTGCAGATTACTTCGCTCACACTTGATTTCCTGCTATTAGTTGCTCGGATTGGATAAAAAGGTATTCGATAATTTCCCGGTAGCACCGGCTTGTTCCATCTCTATAGCGTGTTGACTTCACGAGGCATCGCAATCCTCTCTCAGTTGCTTCCGCAATTCCTTGAGAATTCAGTTATGCCTGTTGCTGGATGGAATATTCCAGCGATCGTCAACAAACTCTGGTGGTCGAATGGAAACCCAGTGGTTAGCAGGCGAACGAACAATAGTACTACATAAAGCAATACCAAACTTATACACTGCATGCCGTATATGTGCCCAACGTCTTTCAATGTTGTCTGGTGGGTGGTGTCATACACTGGAGGCAAGCGCGCTCCGGTGAGTGTGGCGAAGAAGTGACCTCGTACCAAAGCGCAAAGATAACTTAGCACATGCCATAGCATGATAGGAATCCACACAGGTGCTACAGACTGACTTACAGTACTGGAAACATTTGCGCCACCGATAGCTGGCAATCATGTAGTAAATCTGTGTCCACCGTGAACTCGGCGATGTAGGTTGCCGGATGACACATTGAAGTCTAGAACGTCGAAAATGAGTGTGCCAGAAACAGACCAATTTCAGCACACAGCCGCAACAACCATTCACCACTGTCTGCTCGACAAGTATCATAAGAAGGTGAATCTTTTAAGTTGTGCTCGTCGGTGCTTAGCCTGCCCACGTAGTGTGCAAAGGATTTGTGAGATGACGATAAAGACCATAGTAACATATCTATGGGTACTTTGACACGAGCTGTCATCGATCCTGAGAGTAGTGAACGAAATGAGATAAGTGAATATGAATTCAGGAAGAGAAAGTGAAACAGTGAACATTTGTAAAAGATAATTAACGAATTTAGGGATACGGCTTCACTGTAAAATGCAAAGCTACGATGTTTAGGCGCGTTTGCAACCATTGATGGAGATAGTTGCGCACTCTCTCATTTGGCAGACACCACCTCCTAATCCTAACAGCACGAATTCCTTTTGCCAAACTGCGTCATCTGTGGCGTCGAAAAGACGTCCGGTTGTCGCTGGAAGGAAAAGTACATAATGCTTTTGTGCGTTACATTTTGCTCCATGGTTCGGAAACGTGGCCTGTTCGCAAGGAAGATATCATCAGGCTTGCTGTGTTTGACCATCGTTGTCTCCGCCAACTGGCCCATATTAAGTGGGCTGATCGCGTGAGCAATGTAGCCGTTCGCCGACGCGTATTCTAGTACGCTCGGGATGTGCGATCAATTGGTCAACTAATCACGTTGCACAGCTTGCGATGGTTGGGTCACGTACTCCATAGGTCATCTGATCGTTTGCCGTACCGGGCATCATATACTGAGATTACCAACAATTGGGTAAAACCGCGTGGTGGTCAAGCAACAATGTGGTCACGAAATATGCAGACCTTGACTGCTCCATTGAGCGAAGTGGGTAGGTTTCGCTTGCCTGGCTGGAGTCCTCGTGATCACTCAAACCGTTGGTTAGAGACGCTATCCGAGATGGCGGCGTGTCGTAGTCAACGGCGTACCTGTATCCATACCATTTCTAGTTCTTCTGCTTAGTCTTCTTCTAATAATGTTCAATCTTCTTAGTAAAGTTTTCTTCTAGGATACTGCACGTCACTGTTGAAGTGAGCGGCGGCCCGAGCTACAGTACCTTTTGGTCAGGCTCATGGCTGTTATGATGATGACGAATCCTAACCAGCGGAGCGGTCAAGATTCTTACAGCCCATAATCATGTCATTGCCTGATCATCTCACATTTTCCAACCGTCAGCAGCCGCATCGAACAATGCGCGAAGCGACAGGTTCTCCGTGGCTTGCGTGTATTTACAATATCTAAGTTACACTGACCATGAACAGTTACGTTACTCAAACAATTAGTCCAATCGATTATATATATATATATATATATATATATATATATATATATATATGATTTCGCACAAAACGGCCAGGTCTCCGATCCGTACAACAAGATTGAACGCAAATAAACGTCATAATTCACTTTTTTAATCGATGATCGGACGTCTCTCTTTACGACGCTACGAATGATGGCGATTTGACAATGCAATGCTTGTCTTCGTTAATAAAATAACACCACCCAGTTAAGTGGAACGACCAACAGTAACAAGTATTTTGTCTGCAGAAACAAACAGTGGGCCATAGCAACCGCAATCTCCGATCACCACTTTACACCCCGAAGATGCAGAGTGTACGATACGGACTAGCCAGATAAGCAAAACGTCTCAACGTGATAGACTATTAACCAATCGACAGGCTATAAATGCCTTCTTACACGTACCTGGCCTGGTTTAAGATTCTTCAAGTCCAACAGCGAGATTTTGTCCGACGGTTGAATTCGATCATAGTCTGCTGGATTCATAAAAGTGAGTGGTAACATGCCTTGTTTCTTCAGATTGGTTTCTACAGTGAGAAAAAGAAACATGTAAACAACTGAAACAGGACACTGTCAAAACGAGAGGATACGTAGAACATCAGGAGTAGGCAAATCCTTCAAAACACGTTTGGTAAAGTCAAACCAGAGCATATGCAACATATGCCTGAATAAGTGTATCATGGATTGTACGGAATTTGCAAGCAAGTCAACAGGTCTGCATTTGTAATGAAGATTCTTGTGGTAAGTCATTTTCGCTCCGATAATTTCCGATTTGGTCAAAAAACACTAACTTACTCTTTTCAATAGATAAGACAGTGGCGCGTATATGGACTGATTAACACGTCTGTCATGTACTCATAATCTTGAAGAAAGAACGTGATTCACCAGCCCATCTTTCGTACTCAATTTAGTGCCACCTTGTTTGGCCGTTGTTAGTCAGAATACCAAACTCTGTGGAATTATTATGAGTAAGATGAACGAATGAAAGTCACATGTAGAGAAGAATGAGAAACGTTGACCGGATGAATGACTGGCTTGCATCAAGGATCAAGTGAACGGTGTCCACTGAAACGGCCACAGCAACAGCAAACTACTTCATTCATTTTGAAAGAGTGGTTACACAGTCAGCGTACGCCCGTAAAAATGTTGCAAGTCTAGGCAGAAACAAAGCATTTTTTCAGTATGCTGCTCGTCGAATCTGTGCGCGATGAGCGGTGTGAGTTACTCTGTCCTTTTGGCCAAGAGTGTGTGCGATGAACAATTGTAGTAACCAGATAAGTTAGTCTGAAAAGCCGCTAGGCTCGACGTGAAGAGCCACACTAACAAGTTGTTTTCAAGTAATATACAAGAGATCTGAAATTCTAAAAAGCGATAACTACGATTAACATTCGCAATTCCAAATCTAAAGCAAGATGTATGACAATGTACAACGATTGGCAGGACAATGTTAGGCTGCTTATATATGTGGATGCAGGCACCCAAGGGGGGTGAATTCAAGTGCGTGGCAGAGTTCTTATCATTGAGTCTGTTCAACATATGAAAAGTTGGATAATGAAAAAAGACAGATAACACCAGAGTTTCAGAAACCTCTGTCTGATTATAGAAAGAAAGTCACGAACACCTGTAGACGATGTAGAAAACATATTCACTTGTGACGATTTAGTTAGTTGATCAAGGAAAAATAGTCTGTTCATTTCAGTTACGAAATTAGCTATAGACTGATTAAATTTCTCCTTCACTGGTTGATCTGTGGATAAGCAAAACACGACTCGATGGCCACAACAATCAATTAGTCATACGTGATGTGGCAGATTTCATAACTTAGATGATACCCAATTGTAAAAAAAACTCGGGCTTCGGCTGGAATCCAATCAGCGATTGCATATAACACAGTTGGTTGGTTGGATAATTGAGTCAAAATGTAAGATTTTTGAGATTTCAAATTGGCTTCATAGCTCACCTGATAGAGCGCTTTCCGTGTTTGGGCATGCTGTTTCTGTCGTTGGTTCGAATCCAGCCGAAGTCGAGATTTTTCGTAATTAGATATCGCCTTAATAATAAACTTTTGTTTAGTACAACAACGCATTAAAGTCTAAGAGTCAGAATGATCGAAGATCAAAAGCTATAGGGCAGGGAAATCAGTTTGTCCGTGCAAATGTACATAACATAAACACTGAATCGATAACGCCCTGAATACCGAAT
Source organism: Paragonimus heterotremus (assembly GCA_013368495.1). Lineage (NCBI taxonomy): Eukaryota > Metazoa > Platyhelminthes > Trematoda > Plagiorchiida > Troglotrematidae > Paragonimus > Paragonimus heterotremus. Next base: position 31,065 of record LUCH01005590.1, on the reverse strand, counting down.
GAAAAAGGATATCAGCAAATTCGGAACAATAGTTACCATGGATGCGAGCAAAACTCTTCACAATGATGGCGCGACCACCTAAATGGCGTGGCTCCAGCGCAGCGTGTTCCCGGCTGCTACCTTCTCCGTAGTTCTCATCACCAACCACACACCAAGGAATGCCTTCAGCTTTGTAACTTCTAGCCACTGCGGGCACACTGTCCCACATGCCGGTAAGACGATGCATTACTTTGTTTATTTCACCATTTTCCGCATTGACGGCACTGTGGAAGAGCAAGAGAGAGAGGGGAAAAAAACATGTTAATTGAGATTAGGTTAATGCTACGAACTGAGAGAAGTGTGTCAATATGGCATCCAAGAGGATGATGTGATTAGTACATACAAGTCATACAACCAATCAATAAGATTAGACAACATGGCCACTTATTTGACAAGTTCGGGCAAACACACACGCATGACGATGAACGAAACTTTGTAGAAATACTATTACGCGAGGTCAAGTTAAGCCAATCATCTATGACACAAAGGCCAGATCTTACTGGTATAACATGAGTCAATAACACATAGTCCTGAAAGTTTTCAATTTGGTTACAATCGACGTCCACAGGTAGGCTTGTCTGTGCGTACGTCGATAATGTGTCAGATCGCACAGGTTTACTGCATCCAAAACGGTCGAGCGATGCTTGTATGCTCATGGCATACCGGGGGAAGTGAATGATTTCCGTAAGCGAACTTCAGCAACATCAAGAACGACCACGTGGACATTGAATATTAAGGCCAGCATGCCCTTACATCCGGAACGTTTAAGTAGACACCAGGATCGTTACACAGACGATCAGCCTCTTTCGAAATAGGCTGATTGGAAAGTGGAATGTGAGTGATGTTCAACTTGAAAATAACCAAATCCACGACTACTCATTAATAATCTAAGATGAAGTTGTATATGCCAACCACTATCTGGTCTAGCATCCTAGCACATATCCACCCAAGATTCGGCAAAAAAAATAGTTGACAGAAAAAGAATGGATTACTGGGATCAAAAACCTCAGTATTTTCGAAACCGGTGAATTTGGTTAAATTGAGGACAAACAGAATAGATAGTAACGAAGTACAAAACAGAATCGGTGAAGTCAGCGAAAACGATGAAAGCTGCTATGACTGACTGTGACGACTTAAGCACGTGACGCGCAATCAATACCATTGGCGTATCGCGCACACATCACTGTTGTCTTCGATTGTAAGGTCGCACACCCATCTAACAAATTTCCTGAACACGTGCGCTCCGATCGATTTGCGTCGAATGGTGTATAAGTCAACCAAAATAGAGACGCTTAACTGCGTTCGGATAAACTAGACGGAACCATTACAAAACGAGGTCTCATGGCTTGTGGTTGGCAACCGTTCAACAGATGCATCGGCCGGTCTACAATTATTGTGCAGGCAATTACTAATTACATGACTCCGGTCGCCCGGACAGCAAAGTTCCATGAGTTCGGCAAAAGCAATCTTAAAATCACACTGAAGAGGTAACAGGTTAAATACCGCTCATCGTGATCAGATCAACGTTCACAGACCTAAACAGCTTAAAGTATTATGATCAGAAGTTCAGTTTCATTCGTACATTTAATGATAATAGCTTTAAGGTTAACCATTAAATCACTGACAGTGCGTAACAGTCTTTGTATGAGCTACATGGTCCAATTCACTACAATTATTATCACTGACAGTGCAGAACGAACTTCTAGGCAGTTTGTTGGTTAACCTGCAAAAGTATAGTGATCTAGCCATGAGCAGAAATAGGAATATTGTCGCCAAAGGCATCCTTGAACGGAGATCACTTTCCGAAAGCAATTGAGATAGGATTAAAACTGTTGGGTGGCTGAGAATGGAACTAGATGACATACCAGGATGAAACAAGTTGATTGAAGTTGAAGATAGAAAACAGGGATTCAGTGAGCAGTAGTCAAGAACTTTTGTTTTCCGTATATGAGCTAGGTAGAATTGAGGTAAACGCTGGAGGATTGTAGAATAAAACGAAAACTGAATTGGGGTAGGCGAATTCGGCTATATCGAAATAGCGAAAACTGTTGCGGTTGACAATAGCAAGGACGTTAAAGGGAACAGAGTCAAATCAAGAAGTACTCCAAACACGGAAATGCTCTTAGGAGTCTTTGGTAAAAACATGAGGCTTTTCAACACACACCATTCAACACAAGACACAAAGGACAAAAGAAGTACCTCAGAAGCACTCGTTAAATAAACAGCAAGCTGCAGTGTTAGCGAAAGGTGAGGTGAACAAATATCCGTCAAAAAACCGATCAACAGAGAGTTCCTCCTGAAAACGTAGCTAAACGATTAATATGGCTGCAGTGGATTTCAATGTCAACCCTACAGAATGGATCGACAAGATTGCCATAATGGACGGCAGTATTACTGTTGATAGCTGAACATGTAACCCCGATCTATACTGCCACCTTGGCAAGGTGGTCCGGCTTGTGTACTATTTTGATCCGGCGAGCTATGCTGACTACGACTCCGGTCCTTCCAGGTGCAACCTTGTCAGACAGGTCAAAGGGGAGCAATCAGACGAAAAGTAGTTACACTCACAGGATTGTATGTCGCACTACTGACCGTGTAGGAGTGCTTAGGTAGTGAGGCACGATTCTATGAGCATACAGCAGAACTATTTTTATAGTTGCGGCACTGCTGTCTTCCGTATCAGGAAGAAGGGGGTTAGAAAAGGTACCCTCAAACAAAGAGCACTTCGATCGCCCAACGGTTGACCGTGACCGCCGGCGTATTACCCAATACGGTCGATAAACATCTAGCATTTTGCAAAAGCCCAATGTCGCTTCGAGTACATCCACTGCACGCAACAGTGCTCAGAATGAGACATCAACGTCTTATTCACTGCGCCCTCGGGCTAGGCAAGCCTCTCACTGCCACGTGAGTCAGACTCTTGAGTCATTGGCTTCGGGTGGGGTCCCCCAAGAAACCCCCATATCCAGTTGTCTCGCAGGTCAGACTTATGAGTCAGAGACTCGGGGTGAGGTCCTTCGAGTCAACCCCCTTCCGCGGCATAAACGACCAGGAAGTATCAGAAGTTATCGTTTTCTCCATAATGACATTACTAACCG
>LUCH01005589.1:5511-17246 GCA_013368495.1 Paragonimus heterotremus | reverse complement strand
ACAGCTACTGTATCCAGAACCTATAACGCTACAAAGGTGTGTACAACGAACGAGAACTCTACCAGTCGCCCCGGTATGTACGTCTGTCACATCTCACCGTTTACAAAAAATACTCCTGTTGCTGCAGTGTGAGCTACATAAGGAGGACAAACCGACAACTAGCTGTTCGTTTTAAGGAGCATGTTCTCAAATTACTGGAGACGCGGTTAGAGACATCAGACGCCTGTATAGATGCCGATGGACGGCATCCCGCATCTTCAGTTGCAAGGCATATAGTACAAACAGGACACAGTCAAAGTTCCTGGCGCGCTCTCGGTGATTTTTCGGAGAAACTGGAAACGCATAATCCAGTTTGCTGAAGCTTTGACTATAAAGGTCAGTCCCCCCTGTGTGTTCAAAAACAACTTGTATTGACACTGCGGCTACTGTGGTAGTCGGCATTCTCACAGTTTTGATTATCCTTTTTTGTCTGTTTAATCCCTTAAGCTCAGTGGAATTTTGACTCGTTTAAAATTAGTTACATGTTCATGTGTGATCAGAATGTACGAAATGTTACTCCGGAAAACCATATAAATTGCGTCTTTTCATTGTTTTATTCAAATTCATCAAGGGAACCATCTATTTCAAGTGTAAAACTATCAATCGTGGATATTTCTCTGGTTGATTTTTGAAATCACCTTTAAAGGATAATGTGATTACGGGAATTTGAATGCAGTAGAGCACTGACATGCGTGCCGGAGAACCAAGCAAGTACGTTTACCCACCCCTTCGAAAGGCATGGTTAAGAATGCAAACCTACTATTTACTGTGCGCCTTTCTGATCCCCCAACCATGGGAGGTAGAAGAGTCGGCGGATAAAGTGATAAACGGAAATGAATGCAGCTACTAGAAAGTTGCAGATAGTAAATCGTATTTGCTTCTTAAGCTGATAGTGTCGTGATCCACATAGACGTTGAGAAGAATAGTGGGCGGTTGTATTTGCTTGATTGTTGCAGCTTTCTCACTAACCGATCCTTGATTTAAAGCTGGATGACGAAACAAGGCTGAAAAGAAGCTGTTTCGCTTTACCCTCACATGACATTCAGTCGGTTACCGATCGCACGTTTCCTACAAAATGTAGGGCATTTCAGCTGTATAGACACATCCTTAAGCTTATCACTGGCGATTTGTTTAGTACGGATTCCGTCACGTGACTGTATGGCTATAAAGCGCTGCTGTTGATTGTCAACGACAAAACTCGTACGCCTAAAAATGTGCCAACCAAACGTCATCTCACAAAATTTTAAGAAGGGGAAGCAAGGCATTCTATATTACCGTCCACGACAGATGCTTATGCTTCGGATCTAAACAAATCTGCGTGACTTTTTGAGAATTCTCTAAAGGAGGCAGTTCCTGACCACTAGCAGAAGGGTTTATCAGTTTGCGGGTATCCAGCCTACTATAGTTTAGTGTGATACATATTAGCAAATATCATGCGATGTAAATGGCAAAAACTTATCTGTGTAATGTATAGACAGAAAATCGAAATTGATAATGCCAGCGTGTTGAAGCAATGTAAACCACAATCCCTAGTACTGAAATCCTTATGCGTACCATGTCAAATTTGATTTGTTCAAAGTTTCGTTTCATTTTCTGTTTGGATTCTACAGCGTAACTCGCTATGCCCAGCTTGCTCGTCGAATGTGAAAAATATTTCCATTGCTCCAATTTATATGATGTGCTAGGAGTTCGGAAGGACTGTAAACCCGCCGAATGTGAGTTCATATTGGTTGAATAACTCTTCTGTTTAGTGCGCAAAGCATTCTATAAATCCTCTCTCTTGCATCATCCTGACCGGCAAACAGAGGAGTCAAAAGCCAAGGCTACAAGACAATTTCAAATTCTCTCCAAAGTCTATACAATTTTATCGGATGCAGAGAAACGCTGTGTTTATGATGAAACAGGTTTGTTAATCAATCAGTTTTCTTAATATTTATACTGAAGGCGTTGCCGACGAGGACGACACGATCGCAAGTCGAACATACGACGATTGGTTTAACTATTGGAAACTGATTTTTCCACATGTGACAACTAAACAAATTGATGACTACTGCGTACAGTACAAAGGTAGCGATCAGGAGCTAAACGATTTAGCCGACATTTACGAACGATGTAAAGGAGATATGGATGTCATATTGGAAACCCTAATTCTGTCTTCATACAGCGACGAGGAACGAATCCGCAAACTTATAGACGGTCTAATCAAAGAAGGACGTATACAGTCATACGAGAACTACACCATGGAAAATCCACAGAAGGCTGCTAGAAGAGCAAAACGAGCCCTCAAAGAAGAACGTCTATTTAAAATGGAGCAACGAAAGAAGATAAAGCACGGCGAACAAGTCGATCCTGAAGATGGAGAAAGTTCGCTTACATCGGCTATTTTGGCGAATCGAGAGCAGCGTTTGAAATCGACAGAAAACTTGTTAGACCGCTTGACTGAGAAGTACTGTAAGCCTACAAAGGCAAAAGCAGGGAAAAGCGGTGGACGAACGGGAAAGAAAAGTACAAAATAGTCTTTTATTTTAACCGTTATAACTGTACAGAGTATACTTGTTTTGAATGTAAATGTAAATCCATTCCACAAACGTCAGTTTTTTTGTTGCTCTTTGACGCACTGGAAATAAACAGGAATAACGGTAGATTTGTAACAAGCCGTACAGTCAATATCAGAGGAAATCAACCCATCAATTTATTAATGTTAAGAGACGTCTAGTGCGTACATTCGGGAATTAAAGGACAAGCCTCAACGTCAGGAAGAAGATGGACTAAAAGCGACTTTTGGAATAGTATGTATGCACTATGCCAACTGGATGAATGACAACTTACTGCTACCCAGTGTGTGTGAATGCGCGTCCGCCATGCAAATGAGTGTACGTGTTCGTGGTCCTGTCTTTGACATTACCTGTACGAGAGTTCGTGTGATAAACAACTTTGCAGGCCGAACGTCTTTTGCGGTCACAACACTTGTACGAACCAGACCTGTTGTACATACCCAAGTACATTATCAAGTCGCACAATTAATCAGGGGACGGTTACTGAGCGAAAGGATTTCTAATCTGCGGGATCGCACACTTACCGTTTGGACGAACTCCATTAGTTTACTTGGGTCCGATCCAGATGCTATGTCAATCAGATCGATTGGAACACTGTACTGACTGAAAACGTTGGGACGAATTGATCTGTCTGTCTGAACCCTGATCATGGGGTCTGACACCTGGAAAAGTTAAGTTTGGGGTACATAACGGATTACATATACTCACAAAACCCAGTAAAACGTATATCTACGTACCGTAAGAAATATACAAATTAAAACAAAGTTTAAGGAACACCTTGCAGTAATAGGGTCATTACTTCGTACGATCATCTTTCCGCCTCTAAACGGGAAGTTGGCAACACATTACAAAAAGAAACTCCAACCCTTTCTCCACTGAACCCACCAAGTACACGAGTTGTCTCTCTCAACTTGACCAATACTGTGCGCACGGACAGGCATATTAGTTGACATCCATAAAACGTCTAAATCACCAGAGGGGGGATTAACATAGGAAACGGTGCATTAAATTCATTTATCCAAAGAATACACCGATAAGGCGTAAAGTTAACGTGTTGCCTCCACCACGTCTATGGAGGTAGCCGTTGAATGCACATAGTACAGGCTAAGTTTTGCAGTCGTACGAAACTGCCCGTTGAGGAGTCATCATGTCAACACCACGGGTAACAGGGTTTTGGCCATTCCGTTACTGACCTCACAACCACTCAGCGCGTCGTCGTTAATCAGCGTAGTAACGGGTTCTCATCAACATCAGATTAATGCCCTGCACTTCTTTAGATGGAACCTATGTTGAAATGATTTACACATTATTGAATAAGCTTGCTTACAGTGACAAACTGATGAGTAGCCACTCCATCTAAACATGTGACATCTAAACATGTGACATCTAAACATATGACTTTGATTCACCTTGTTCAAACCTCATGAAAGTTTGAGTTTCGGAATGTGGTGCGAGGCTTTTGAATTCAATGTGTCTGCTTGGCCATGGTTTACGAACTTGAGAATCTTTTGAGTCCAAACGAATGGATGTTTGCACTAGAAACCTGGGGGACGGATGTTCCTTCACCTCTAATTTAGAACGTCAGCCTGTCGGTTGCACGGATGAGGAATATGAACGGTAGGCTAAGGCTGTGATTATAGTTTCTTATATAGTCGTCTACCAGCGGTAGATCCAAGGACGACTGTTGATGTCCTGTGAAGTGATAGGTACCGATCGTCCTTAAACGGTTGGAGCACACCAAAGTAGCGACTGTTTAGGATATGAGACCCGTCAGTGGTCTGGTCGCATAAGAAGCAATTATGCCCACCAACAAAACAGTGGTTAAAAGAAATGTAGTAGGAAATCCTGTGTTGGTGATGCACATGGAAATCTCCCGCAAAATCGACCGAGGCGAAGGTGTCAAAAAGAAGGGACGAGATTGTCAGCTGGAAGCCGAACCCTGCGTAACACGCCTCTGCGTCGACATCCTGATCAATCACAACTGTGCTCTATGTATCTGTTACCGTCCTTAAATGACCATCAGTGCTTTTGTGGTTATCCCCGTCGTGGATTATTAATTTTGGGAAGGTTGTTGATTATTTAACACCATTATTAAAAAAAGCTTCATCCAAATCCACCTTGGCTCTGTGTCTACGTTCTTTCTGTTGTACAAGGTATCGCGTCACATAACCAGCTCTTCAGTTCTCGTTAACGAACTTCAAGGTAACGGCACTAAAGTTTGTCAAAAAGATGTAGGAAACTACTTTAGATTAGGCATTATCTTACAAACCCATCATGTGTCTTCCAACCACAAAAAACTTTCAACCTTTACTGTACTTGTGATGAAAACAACTACCGCACTATAATTGCTTAATATAATCCGTCAGATTAGTTGCCCAACTCACTGAGAAAGGGAGGAGATGAAATGAGATCCTTGGCCCGCCCATCACCCGTTGTAATTTACAAGTGGGTGTCAGAATTGACGCCTCCGGTGAGTGCATTGTGGAACGATTGATTCAGGAATCAGCATCTCCTTTGTCTTTAGCCAATCTGATCATTATGAAGTTATCAAAATCCACCGTCGTAACCTGTGCAATATTGGTTCAGATGTGAGTTACGATCCATCCACACGGATGCTTACGACGAGAGAAGAGCCGTGCGTCACCAAGAGAGCATGAAGTTAGGAAGCTTGTGTTCTCGTCGAAACAGGTTCGACTCTTCCGTAATAGGGTAAGGTAACCTGTCTCAGAGAATCGTGAAACGGCTTTCTCATAGAAAATCTGACCTCTAGCCAAGAATCAACCAACTCCACCATTCACTCATAACGGCCGGGCCTGACCAGAAGGTATTTTGGTTCGGAGTGCTGTCCACCGCAAGAGTGACTTGGAGTAGCCTAGAAAAACCTACCAAAATAGATAACACTTGATAAAACGAGGTTAGGTGAGAGAGCTAGAAACAGCATGAATGCAGGCACGCCATTAATTGCGGCATATTGTCATCTCCAGAACGTTTCTAGGGGGCGGACTCCTTTGGTATACCTCCGTCACCATCAAATTGAAAGCCACTGTCTCCATACAGGTTTTCATAACAGCTTTTTAGCCAAAAGCGAGTCTCGTTTCTTTGTAGAGCACAGCGGTTTTGAAGGCCGTAGTTACACACTATACTTAAACGTGCATGAAATACATTGAAAATTTGTGTAGAATAGCAACGCTACGCTGGTCAACAAACTGTTCGCCAATGTGATCGTGGTGTAGCACAGGTCGTTGATTTTAACAACGGATTTGGTGACAGTTCAGTCGTGAGAACTCAATGCCAGCAGCACTTTTCTCAACAGTCAGGGGAAAGCTTGAGTGTACATTCAAACGTCAGTGACCATTCTCACGATATGAATCTGCTATTTGCACGACAAATGGAAACAGTCACTGGGCTGGTTTACAAAGTTATCTACCTCACAGTTAAAGAGTGAAGAGAATATGAGGAGGGGATTCTTAATGTATTCGAGAAGCTTACCCTTTCGATTAGATTGTTATCTTCTAGTTCTGACCAGTTGAACAGGAGCGGTTCGGTTGGGGGCCCAAACACATTGAAGTCAATCAAAACAATCTTGCTGCGACGGTTTGGAGAATTCTGTTGATAAAAGTATCAAAAATGTTAAACAATGGTACAATAACATACCGATAGTTCGTAGTAGAGATCAACGGTATCTAAAAGCGCACATGATATTAACACTTAAAAAACCAATAACTTACAATCATTCAATGGAAAACGGTCGCGAATTCGTTTGTTAAAAAAGGTATACAGCTCTTGCTTGATATGTTCAACGTTTTGCGCGACCGACTGGAAGTAGGAATCATGCATTCTTTGTGAAATGGCTGAAAACGAAAATTAAACAAGTTGGAAAAACCAGTTCTACTGACCCAAGGAATCTTAAAAATCGTCAACTAAATGGAAGTATCTATCAACTTTATTGTGTAGCAGAGCGATCATCACCACCTTCAGTATAAGAAGGTCAACTGTAAAACAGTAATACTGATTATAAATAATCTAGGTGATCGCCACGGTTATGGACGTTCACTCTATTTGTCGTGATTACATGATACTTCGGGTGCTTGTAGGCGTGTCTAGTCCCTGTTTGTCCTTATCTGTATGATGTATATAACTGGCATGTTTTACGTTTATGACTGATGAGAGTAAACGAAATGTTAACATACCGCAGTGTATGTTTTCTTTCTGCTCTGACGAAGATTTCTGGTGGCTAAGAAACTGGCTAACCAAAAAACGTATACGTCGAGATGTTGAAAAGAACAGATCAAGTTAAGCATTGACGTTGGATCAGAGAACTTGGGTAGGCTAAGGGCAATAACTGGTGCTAAAGTTTGGTAGGCAAATGGTGGCTACGGCTGCACATCCCCATGTACTACTTCGTTCAACCAAGTCAGTTTGGAGACCAATGAAATATGAATGAAGTCGCCTGATTTGCATGCAGGCAAGCCACACTCCAACTCCTGAGATGAACAAGTATGCAGACCAAAGGTGAGCTCTGGTCAGAGGGAATGGTTCAACTATCCGATCCATGAAGTACGACATGCACCGTAGCCATCTTCTATGATCGATGACAAGCCACCCTTGGAACTTCACGAACGACAAGGGTTTGCGAATTCATCCCATGCCATGATCACCCTGATATGCACCTCGTTATTAATTTTATTATTACAACCAAATACTACTGGAGGCGAAAACTGCGTCGAAAAGACGTTCGGTTTTCGCTGAAAATAAGAATATGTAATGCCTGTGTACATTCTGTTTTGCTGTATGGTTTGGAAACGTGGCCTGTTCGCAAGGAAGACGTCAATAAGCTTATGGTGTTTGACCACTATTGTCTCCGCCAATTGGCCCACATTAAGTGGACTGATCGCGAGAGTAATGTGGCCGTTCGCCGGCGCGTCTTCCGGAACGCTCAGGATGCGCGATCAACTGACCAACTACTCACGGTGCATAGCTTGCGATGGTCAGGTCACGTACTTCATATGCCTGCTGAGCGTCTACCGTACCGGGCCTTATATACTGAGACCACCAACAGTTGGGTGAAACCACACGGTAGTCATGCAACGACGTGGCCACGAAATATGAAGGCCCTGACTGCTCCATTGAGCAGAGTGGGTAGGTGTCGCCTGCCTGGATGGGGTCCTCATGATCACTCAAACCTTTGGTTAGAGACGTTATCCGAGATGGCGGTGTGTCGCGGTCAGTGGCGTACCTGCATCCATACCATTTCTAGTTCTTTCGATCAGTCTTTTGTTAATTTTCAAACTTCCTAGTAGCGTTTTCTTCTAGGATATTCCACGTCACTGTTTAGGTCAGCGGCAGCCTGATTCACAGTACCTTTTGGTCAGGCTGATGGCTGCTGTGATGTTGATAGACGCCAAAATGAGTAACAGATACAAGCAAGGATGAGCGAAAAACATGAATTGAAACCTTTATCGACTGGCTATGAGTTCCAAATAACAAACACTAATGAAGCCACCCACCAGATAACTACTACGGATAAACAATGTACGTTTTGCAAACTTACACGAGAAGTCTGTTTGCACACTTGACCCCACGGTTGCGTTAGCACTCAAAGATGCATCCGAAGTTTACGCCAATTCATATATCGGTAACGATTTGAAAAATTGGAATTTTTAGTACGAAATAGCGTTCTCCTGATTTGGTTACAGCGAACCTAAAGGCTCTCGAGAGAGATATTGATCAACCTGAGGAGATGTCATTAGCTGTCAAACTTAAGCAAGCCACCGTCTGCAGAGCAGCCCATGTGGCAGTTGACGTTATAGGCTATCGTGAAGAGAGAAATCTGGTGATGGCGAATGCGGAGACCGTAGTTAGCTGACTGTCTGAGAATCCGGTTTAACCGTGGAGTCAGTTCTGTTACATCGGCTCTTTCACCCAGATGACTGACAACAAATGTAATAGACAAATGAGTCCAGCCAGAAACATCCCTGGTGAATGATCTAGGTCATTGTTTGCAAGAGGTGTGGCACCGTAGGCAGTGAATAGGACAGAAACCTGATTCTGAGCTTGCAAGGAGTTGCAAGATAACGCCGAGCTTAAAGTAGTCTCCCACATCTTCCTAACAAACCGTAGTGCCGTTACCTTCAATTTCATCGACTAGAACAGAAGAACTGGTTAGTTGACGCGATACTCTTAGGTAACAGAAAGGACGTAGACAAGGAGCCAAGGCGAATTTCAATAAACATTTTCTGATGCTTAAGATGTTAAACAATCAACAGATGATAATCTGGTATGAAGAAAAAAAGTCGTTCATCAAGCGGTTGGTCATTGTAGGTCACGTTCTCCCCCAGAGCTGGGAACCTCGCGACTCACACTCGGTGACTTCAGACGTTAGGTGAGATGGACGCCGATCAAGTTCAGTGGTGTGAATGTTATTCTTGTTTGGTCGAGTTGTCTTTGAATGACGCGGGGCGTGGAAAGCCGTAAGGAAAGTGTCTTTCTGATGACGCCTTACTTTCACTTACGGCTCGGTTGTTTGTTTATAAGGTGTAAGTACAACAACAAAGGCTATAACTGCAAAAGCGCTGATGGTCTTTTATGAGCGACAACAGACTCCATTTCAAAGAGCGCAACTACGGGAGATCACACTATTGACCCAGAAGCCCACAAAGTAGGGCCCGACTTCCGGTGCTATTTCGCACGCGCGCCTATTGATCGAGTTCCATGGAAACTCAACCTTGCAGTTCCATTCTGATCACATCTCTGGCGTATACTTCGATATCTAATATCACAAACACGAAGGCGCATTCGACGTGGAGCTTGCCGTTGCTGGTGGTGCCGAACAAGCCAGGTTGTCTTTGCGAAACTCGGGTTTTGTGGTGTTCGAGCGCTTTCCGAGCTTCACCCCACCACAAGAGGCTCGCGGTGTCTCTTTCAATGAAACGGCCAAGTATGTTACTCCAATTTTCGAACGACGATCATCGTTGTTTTTCATCAGGTACAGGTGCATTCAGTAGGTCAGAATTCAACGGAATGATTTTGCCACCTACGGCAGGAACGACAATCGATATTGTCAACGCTCCAAACTGTCTTCCTTGACAGACAACCAGTTCAAAAAACTAGCTTTCGTCTGCAGTTCACAATCCCAGCAAAACGTCACATCCACATCCACATCTTAAACGAGGCGGAAGAAGACATTGGGATGACAAAACGGGCGATTACTACCGAATGACAGAGGTCGGACAGCCGCCAAAGCCATTGACTCTTTTAATTATCCTATCGGTACCCTCTGGTCATTCTCTTCTTGCTGGATTGCGGTCAACCGACCAGACACAATCTTTAAAGCTTTCGACTCACTGTAGGCAATGCGAGGCTTGGAATTACGTGCACTTGTGTCCAGTTTATAAACATGCGTGCTGGAAATGCAACCGTCGAATTAACAACGGGGGCTACCGGCATATGAACAACCGAGCTTATGTCACCGCCCAAATCGGAACCACGCGGCTGACGTTTTCAAAAGGTGGTCTGTCAACCGAACTCCATCTACGAATTTGGTTCGGACAGGACTATATTACGCTGGTTCATAAAGTCACCTTCGCAAGGTTGCAGCTGGACGTCGCTTAAGACCGGCACGAAAAACAGCGTGCAAACTACAATGGATCAGTAGGTGTAAAACATTAACTTTGAAAGTGACAGTGGATTCCTGCCTCACCTCGACAAACTCATCACAATAGGAAAATTAGCCTAGTAGTTTACAGCTGTCCAGGGAAAATCACGTCTCTAATCGAAGGTCATAACATAGCATGGAGTGAATATATTAATAAATGTAAATTGCAAACAAAAGTCGTTTTTTGATCGGTTGTCAGTTTACCGCATTCTGTTCACCAATTATGTAAATTACCTTAACAAAATGAGACGTGACACGGACTTCCCAAAAATCACAAACATAACACTGCAAACTGACCAACAAGTTTTCGTTCGCGTACAAAACATCGAAACTCTCCGTCCGGTCGATAGTCTGACCAACGCCGAAGCACAAGGATCGGCTGGAAATCTTGCTTTTCCTTCAGTTGTTCGACCGGAACGTCCGCACAAAGAGCAAATCTACAACCAGAAACACGATAAAACAATAGGCAAAACCTACGGCGCTGTGAGGTCATGTGCAACAAAATCGGACGCTTTAAGTAACAGGTAAATGTCAGAAAATGAGCTACATTTGAGCGAGTTTCCACAAAGCATCCATGACGCATCCTGAGGATGAATCAAATATCGAAAAGGAAAACAGACTTTCGGCGCACTCCAGTTTAATTTAGGGAAAACAACGCCTCCTAACTTCCGAATGGCACACGAAAGCGCGGCTTCAAATTCCGGAAACTCGGGACGCTGAAACAAAATATATAGCTCGCCAAGAAAAAAACAAACCCTTGGTCCATTTTCGTCCTCTTCATCGCACTGTGACCAATTATCCTGCGGTAAGGAAAGGAATCGTCAACTTGAAAGGACAATCACAAGCAACCGAACAAAGCAAAATGTTATGCAGACAGAGAGACGATTTTGGTTTGGCTAAGTGCGTAAACATGGATTCTGATTCTGTTAAACTACGATGAAGACAGGACACCCTGAACGACAAATGATTTGCAAAATGAAGTGGACAAAAATAAGTAATTCCCATTGACTTTCCAGTCGACCTCTTTCGAAAAGAAGCACTAGACTCGAGTTTCGCTCTCATTAGAGCTCGTCAGTAGTGTATATCATCGCCACTGCCGGGACTTGAACCACGGACACGCTGTTCATGAGGCAGTCGTGTTTATCACTGCGTGGATCGGGAACGTACGAGTTTATGATCGCCTGCAAGGCTTGACAGCTCTACACACCACTGATGGAAATAGACGCACGAACAGCCACGCCTGGGCTGTGTGACCCCCATTGGGTTTCGATCAGTCCGTCATAAGGTAAACCACACGCCGGCTTTCGAGCTAAGACGCAGGTGACGTGTGCGCGTCATGGCCGCCTGCGTGCCTCACACACGTGCTAAGACTCAAGCTGCGTTCTGATTGGTCGAGCCTTCATCTACCAGCAACTCATTCATTCACTTGGAAATCTCGCTACCGTTGGCAAGTATCAATATATGGTTTGTGTTTTTCGGGAGTCACT
>LUCH01005588.1:10820-39219 GCA_013368495.1 Paragonimus heterotremus | reverse complement strand
TGAGCACTGCTGCGCGCAGTGGATGTACTCGAAGCGACATCAGGCTTTTGGGTGATACTAGATGTTTTTCGACCGTATTGGATAATATGCCGGCGGGCACGGGCAACCGTTGGGCGATCGGTGTGTTATTTGTTTGAGAGTATCTTTTCTAACCCCCGTCTTCCTGATACGGAAGACAGCAGTGCCGCAACTCTGAAAATAGTTCTGCTGTATGTCCATAGGGTTGTGCCTCACTACCTAAGCACTCCTACGCGGTCAGTAGTGCGACATACAATCCTATGAGCGTTAGAGTCAATTTAGATGGCCTCCTTCTTCTACGTTGTATCCATCCGCAAACTTGTATCGTAGCACTGGTCGATAGATTTAGCACCACCCATTAAGCCTAAAGTCCGCAAATGATTTCGGTTCTCAAAGGTCATAAGGTCCAGATGATCTCGTGCCGGCACCTTTCAAAGAAGGTGGGGAGGCGTTAATAGTGGTTTTGTCTCAGTTGTTCCAACTTGTGTGGACGATGGAGACCGTCCAACCGTGCTGAGGTCACTCGATAATAGTTCCTATATTCAAGAAAGGAGTCCGGGGGTCTTGTGAAAACCATAGGGGAATTAATTTGACCCCAGTCATTACTAGGGTTCTGGCATCCATTATACTTCGCCGACTCACTGCAGCTCGGCAGGCAAACATTAGGGGAGAACAGTCAGGATTTCATCCTAACGAGGATGTGTTGAGCAAGTTCTCACTCTTCGCTAATATCTGGAGCAACGCCATATGTTTCACCAGCCCAAACGACCGCCTTTGTCACCTATGAAGATGCGTTTGATTCGGTTCATCTTTTTACATTTCTAGTTATTTAAACGCAAGGGTCTATCAAACACGTGTGTAAAGATATTGTGGGCGGTTCATTTCAACACTTCAGCTTAAATTAGGGTCTACGACTAACTGTCTGACAGTTTCAACACCAGGAGAGTTGGATGTCAGTGTGTCCACTTCATCAGGTCTGTTCCGTTTTGTCATGCAGGAAATAATGGAGTTCTGTCTACGATAAATAAACTGTCAGAGCAGACCTCCCATTTGATAGAAGACTACCTAACCTAGACTAAAATGACGAGAAAGTGTTGCTGTTTGACAACTTTCAAACAACATAAACAATGCTAGACGTTATTTTGCACCCTTCTAAGTACTTCGAAATGCGCTTTGTGGTCTGAAAGTGCAAACCTATTCCTCGATATTGCTGTGATTGCGTGGATTTAATGTTGGACAATGAAATTCTGGAGGTTGTTGATCGGTTTGTATACCTTGATAGCTGTATTCGTGGCGACGGCAGAGTTGTACGGAATAAAACAGAGACGCAAGTCTCCAAGGCTAGGGCGGTATTCGCTAATCCAGGGCACCTCTGACGACAGAGATGAATCTTTGTAAGTCCTAAGGGTCGCATATATAAGGCGACAATGAAGACTGTTAGTATACGGCAGCTAAACATGGCCGCTCAGTTTGGATGACGTAAACCGTCTTCAGGTATTTGACCATCGATCTCTGAGTTCGATCGCCCGCATAGGATGGTACCAAAGGATAATCAACGGAGAGATCATGAAATGGGTGCTTAATAGTGATTGCCAACCGGGTTCTCTTGTTAAATCTCTATTTTTGCACAGACTTGGATGGCTGTACCATGTACTAGGGATACTAGCTAGTCGTCTGCCATATTGAGCCCTCTTTACTGACGTTGCGGCCGACTTGGTGTGAGATACGAGGTGGGAAGATGATGATCTGGTGTAGACAAATGAAATCGGTCACCAAGGCGTTGGATATTGTAGTTCTGGCTCGTATCCTAAGCTGGGGACCTCGCGGCTCACAGAGTCTGTGTTTGGGGACATTAGATTGGATGGTGGCTAATTGAACTCAGTGGCATGAATGTTGCCGTTGTTTGTCCTGGTTGTCTATGAAGGAAGTGCACTTAATGGCGCGGGGCAGTGAAAGCCGTAACGAAGCTGTCTTGCTGGTGACGTCTTACTTTCACTTACGGTTTAGTTTTTTGTTTGCAAAGTGCACGCACCTAGATGTTAATTGTTTGAATATAGACGTAGCTATTTTTAGAAGTTATGTCTCTTCCCGTTCCCTTCTTTTCTCTCTCTGTTCTTGTTTAGAGTTTTCTTTTTCTTCTTCCTGGTTGTGTGACAGTTAGGAATCAGTAAGAACCACTGACGTATTGCTGTCTGTGTTGATGATGTTGATTATGATGAGAAGGTCGAAGCGTTGGAAAACCGGAAAATTTTGTTTTTAACTCGTGGCTTAGCAAATGGATTGCTTTATCCGTCATTTTCCTTCACAACGGCCATGGACCTGGTCAGAGGGTAATTTAACGCGAGTCGGCACTCATGAAAACTTTTACGCAGGGAATGCTGAGGAGGGAAAATGTTCAAAATAGTGACGAAAGCTGATAAAACAAGCCGAGCGGAAAAATTAGAAATGGTGTGAATGCAGGTATTCTATTGATTTTGGCACATTGGCTCCTCACATAGCGTTTCTAGCTGTATCATCAGAACGTAATCTGTCTACCGCCTGCAGAATGGTTAATTGTAGCCCAATGATAAAACGAATATTAGTCACAAGGTTATGCTTTCGAGCCTTAATGACAAGTGTACCCTTTTATGTAGCTTTGTGTCTTGTAAAGTATATAGATGCTGGTTCCCCAGCCACTCTTGTGTAGGTTCGAACAACGTGATAGTGTCCGACCCACAGATATCGTCAGTATAATCCTATCCGAAGGGTGTTTATCTATTGTACATGCTCATTTACTTTACTCTTTTTTAATGTGGAAGGCCATTCAGGAAATTTCAAAGGCATAACTCAGCCGACTGATAACCTTGGAAAATGGAGGAAATGATCAAACTATCGTACGATACTGTATATGAAATTAGCAGTTTTGCTTTCCACGCCTTGAAAAAAGTGACTAGACAGAAGAGGATAGGTTATTTTGGAGATTATTCTGTATGTAGATTTGTTACACGCACGGAAGTGCTCATATTAAATTGACCAAGGTTTTGCGGTGAATATATGTACGTTTTAAAATATATGTAGTTTAATCTTGCTATTATTTTTCACGAAGTGTAAACAATATCACCTGTATACGGTGTAACCAATTTGGGAAGACGCATCTATTGGAGTTGAGTTGTTCATCAGACAAAGCATAGGGTGGCCACTTTCACACTAAAACGTGGAAGTACACACTTGAACAGGGAGGGTTGTAAAATAAAATAACGCCGTTATATTTTGCATATAAACACCTATAAACACCTAGTGGTAGTTACGTGGGTAATAAAAGGTGTGCTGCAACCGGCAAAACAGCTATGATAATGATGCTTATTTAGAGAAAGCAAATAGAATGTTCTGACTTTTGAAACCAATAAAGTTCCAGAAATACGGTACAGACCAGTTCGTTGGTGTCATTAGAAGGGAGTTGTAGATGTTCTCTTGACCGGACACATAACTGACACATTTCTAAACGGATTTTTGCCCATGTCTGCACTACTAACCACGTTGATACGTCATATCTGATGCCTTAACGCGGTTCGACGTTTTGTGACCCTTTACCCTGCACTCCGAACTGTAAGGCGACCTCGGTAAACAGCTGTGTTCATTTGCTGTGCACCCCGCACGACTGTCAGATCCAGCTTGTCCGACACAGCTGGTGTCTCTATCATCCTGTCTTGCACCCATTCACTTTCACATATACACTTTATTCCGCTCATGGTTTAGGATTGCCATTGGTCACGAACACTGTCAAACCGAAAAGCTATCAGTCTCTTTTACACGTGTTCATCTTATGAGAGGTTTGAAACGGGAATGACATAACACATCGTGCCCGGACTCGGTGACACGAGCTGAGCGGTACACGGCCACACCGAGAGGGTTTTGTTTCCGAGACTTGTACAGCTTCATACAGAAAAGAAATTACGGGTCAAGGATTGCTCTCACATCAATCCATCCTTCCGTCACATCCCGGAAACCTTCACGTGTTCAGTCAGTGATCCACTGCAATCATTTCTGCAGTGTTATCAGGATTTTGATAGGTTTTCAAACATTTGTTATCTTGTTTGTTATTCGCTTGCATATGGTGCACTGCTATTTACATGTTATGCATATGTATTCTTATTGGCGTTATCTTCTGATTATAAGTAACTTCCATGCCAATAATTGGCAGGCCCGACTTGACACGAACCCTAGGTTTGTCATTTTTATCACTAATTTCATATACTAAATTAGTAGTTTGTGGGATACAATGCCAACCACTCGAGTCAAGCCAAGTTCTAACTCATCGGCACCAGCACCAAATTCAAGCTCGGTCAGCTTGTATCTGCCATCATTTTAATATCATGATCGACGCACATGGTTTGAACAAGTTCAGGCCTAGTTTGCTTTGAGAGGGGGCATCAGTCAAGTCCACCACCAGAAACTGCAGCCGATCTAAGAGATATTCTGAATTCACCTGATACAGACTGTCCATATAAACAACTTCGGGATACGATAATCGACCTTATTACACCTTCTGACCATGAACACCTAAAACGGTTACTTAGTAACGAACCTATTGGTGACAGCAGCCCGCCTCAATTACTACGACGCCTACGGAACATCCTTGGAAGTATAAAACTTGATGATGCTCCGTTCACACAGATCTCCCTCAAACGCCTGCCCATTTCTATACAATGCATTCTTGCATCCACTTCCGGTACCGTTCCCGTAACTGAACTTGCCAGCATGGCCGATAGAATTCAAGAGGTGCAAACTTCGGTTGTTACTTCCATTCAGCCAGCCCCATCAAGCGGTCAGTTTAATGAACAGCTCACTGCCCTCACTGAACGAGTTAGCCAACTACGTTTGCCTCGCCTGAATAAACTCAATAATTTCACTAACAGCCACTCCCGTCAACATTCCAGATCTGTACCACCACGTCAAAATGACGGTTTTTGTTGGCATTGTCAAACATTTGGTCTTTTTGCGCGCAAATAATACCCTACCGTGCGATTTTCAAAAGACTCCTCAAGCACTTCAATCCATGGGAATCGAGTTGGTAGGACAATAGAAGTGAATACGGTCCGAGGTCAACAAATCCCAACTCGTCGCTTGGTGATACCAGATAAACACTCACGATTTTCCTTCTTGGGGGACACTGGAGCCGACATCAGTGTTATCTCATACTCTAAATGGCACATGCCCCGCAGCCCGTCCAATTTCTCACTCACGGTAGCCAATAGCATTCCTCTTCATACTTACGGACAGCGGTCCTTATTACTCAACCGTCGTGAATACAGATGGATGTTCGTTATGGCGGACGTGCGTCAACCTATATTGAGAGCCGACTTTCTCACTCGCTACAGCTTGTAGGTTGATTTGAAACACAAGCATTTTGTGTGATGCCCATACACAGTTGTCAGTCAAAGTGCAGTCAATATTCGCCAGTTCTGTACAACCTTTTCTTTCAACACTGGATAATTCCATTTATGCAAGCCATTTCCTGAATCGACAAAGCCACATTTTCATAGGTCATGCCTTAAACACTCGATCACTCATTCCGAAACTACTTATGGTGATCCGGTTTTTGCTCGTCCTCGTCGCTTGCCACCAGATATGTCAAATCCAAAGACGAATTCCATCACATGCTACAACTCAAAATCAGCCGACCATCCCAAAACATGTGGGCATCACCATTACACATGGTTCCGATGAAAACCACTAATGACTGAAGACCATGTGGTGATTACCGAGCGTTGAATAATATAACTCTGCCCGGTAGATATGCAATACCACATCCACGATTTTTCGTCCAGTCTCCAGGGTTACACATATAGACATCCTTCGCGCTTATCATCAGATACCGATCCATCCTGACGATGCCCATAAAATTGCAACAACTGCTCCGTTTGGTATGTTTGAATTTTTACGCATGCCTTTTGGCTTACGCAATACTGCACAAACATTCCAAAGGTTCATTGACCAAGTTCTTTCTAGTTTACCTTTTGTTTTGCTTACCTGGATGACATTTTAGTTGCTAGTTCCTCCTAAGACGAGCACAGAATACTTACACCTCTTACTTATTCAAACACAAGATCATGATGTCGTAATCAATGTTCAAAAATGTGTCAGCTATAAGTGCCCGGGCAAGAGAATACCTACAAGGCTGTCATTGAATGTAAATCTTTACGTGTACATTAATCAGCATATTTGAAGAGAAGCGCGTTTTTGGGAATGGGCAATCGCTTAGTGCAACAAAGAAAGAAAAAGGAGTACGCTTGAGTTGATTCACTTAGTACATTTCCGTCGGGATAGGGAATTGGTTCTGTTGAATGAGCGAATGTTCAACCCTAATGTCCGTAGGAGTTTTTATTACTATTCTTCTGGTGAGTCCCACGACATTATTACTGTGCCACTCCACAGTTTGACGTCTTTTTACAGAGACAAAAACTGTAAACTAGGCGAGTATTGACGTAAAGAGCGATGCAGTGACAGATATGTGAATCGTGATTTGTCGTTAGATCCCGAATTGATCCGGTATTATGTTTTGGAGTAATTTCGAAGTTGCAAATGTGCGAGCATCTTGGTCTGAATTTTGACGTATTTCCCCAAGTGTTTCAGAATGATACTCGCATTTCTCCAGCAATCAGAAGTGTTATCGGTCATCGTACAGGCGTTAAACAAGTCTGTTAATGCATCGCCTAGCATTTCAGTAGATTATTCTAGAATGATTGACAGTAACGCGTTTGGTTTACTCGCTGGTTGTACATTACTGAGTGTTCGTTAAGGGGGGTGGGGTTGAACGTTGTGCACCTATGAATAATGTAGAACTTATTAGTTCTTCAACCAGTAGAAGTTTGTTTTGATATTCTTGATGTCGATCTGATTGTTCGGGAATCATGTAGGGCCCCACCTGGGTGCTTATTCAGTACCCATCTGAAGGTATGTTTTGCTACTCAGTGATGTCTTGTGTGTTTTATTGAATTAAACAATTTTGCTTTTTACCAAGCTGTTTATAGCTTTCATTTGCCTACGACAATTTTTTTGCGCATGTTCCTTCATTGGTTTATCACTTGACAAGTAGTTTTTGATGCATCAGCAGTAAACCTAATTGCAGGTTCAGCTGCCTTGTTTACTCAATACCGATTAGCTTACTTTTGCAGAGATTTCGTCCCTAGATTTTTCAGGACTGTTGTGAGTTTTTTATTGAATATCCTATATCGCGTACTTAAAGAGAAAGGGCTGGTTGAGACATTTCAGTTAGATGCTACTTCAAAAGAGAAGGTTCGCGGTGTTTGTCCTTAGCTCATCCTTGGTTTTTCACAGTGAACCCATTTCGCTTTCAATACTCAATATTCGTTGGAGATCCTCAGCTTTTGATAACCGAATCAAAGATACTTATTAGCCAGGGCAATCATTACTGTTGGCCTGTTTTTTGGCACTGTTGACGTTGTTATGTCCGTCGTCATCCTCATTGTTACAGTCAGTAATACATAATCGATTCGCATTAGTTCTTGATTGCAATGTAACCATAAAAAAGCAAGCTCTAGCTAGGGTGATGACTCGACTGGCGCACTTGTGTCCAGGTGAGAAGCTTGCTTATTATTTTTTTGATTCTCTCCCTGCCTCAGGAGCAATGAGCACCAGTTCCACAAATGTTAGACGAAGTTTGACAAGACTCGTGTTGTATTGAGTATACCTGCTTATTTTCTTTTTGAACAACCCTCCTACCTGTGTTGTATGCGTTTTAAGTGCAACTACAAGAAGCTTTCTCCCTAATTGGCTTATCCTAGTTGCCTCTCATCGCACGGTTGTGTTCATACACGTGGAGATTTATTTCATCTCAGACGATTTTGCCACCATTGATGAAGATGCGAGTCATTCACCGGCTGTTAACACTTATGGCGAACATGTGTTGTCGGTGTGCCGTTTACAACTTCAACCTTTAAAGTTGCTTTTTGACCTCGAAATGTGTACTGTACAAACAGGTAGCTGAAGAACGATGGTGTTTGTTATTCACTTTTTGCATCTGAGCTATTCATATGAAGAATCCAGTACAGATGTTTTCTTGGTGTTGTCTAAGTTATATTTGTGCTGCATATTTTCAACAAATATTGCCTCTGAGTTGTATGTGCTAAGAGAACTTTAAATCGTTAATTAGAATATCTTTTACGAACGTTAGTTCGTACTGTTTCTCGTATCGCTGTTTGCAGTTTACCACGATCGAATTCGCGCGGTCATTCTTTTCCCCATAAAAGAGCCCACATCGTATAACAACGTACATACGGCTTTTTCGTGTTTTCTCACTTCGCCTTTGTTTATTTTTTTCAGTGAATTTTTTGCTTGATGAATGCTTCCTCCAAGTGTTGTATACACATTAATCTGAGGTAAACAATTAAAGTTATGCGTTTCATGACTTATTAATGGGTTATGCGATCAATAAATAAAATTACCTAGTCGTTAGCATAGTACTCATAGGTTTGTATATGGTAGAGGTGGCTGTTGTTCTCTTTTCTTCATTACTATCCTGCTTCGTGGTTTCTCAGTTATACTTTTTTCGTCCATTTTGGTTATGACTGCTGGCATCTCATCTGCTTGCAGTTCCGGATCCAAAGAGGAACACGGTGCTTGACCTTTATGTCTTATCGGTCTCATTGCAACTGCACCGCCTGTAAAATCCATCAGCAAACCTGGTATTGATTCAATCTCCTGTATTGCATGGTCACTTGCGACGTGTATCACCGTGGCCTGTCTGCTTTGCCTGTAGTCTGATTTTCTGTCTTCTAGTTGTACATCCCGTGCCGTTGGTTGCTTAAATTCATGAAAAAAAGCATAACGGTGGCTGTCAGTTTCATTTGCCGTACTCATTATGTAGTCGGGTGCAAAGCTGTTCTCCTTTACAATACTTTTGGGTTGAGTTTGCGACGCATACATACAATCTGGAGAACTGTAGTTGATTTTTGTTGCTGAATGCTGTTGCTTGGAGTTAGTATCCTCTGTACTGCAGGTTGTCGCTTCTGTTGATGTTGTGGCTCCTCTCGGTCGGGCAGTAATTGCAGGAGCTACTGCTATAGCAGCAGCAGCCACTGCAGCGACTGAGGCGACACTAATATCTCCTGGAGGAACAGAACCCGCAGTGACTAGTATGGTCGATATGACGTTCTGCTGTTCGTTTTTCTTTTGTCGTTGTAGGTATCCTGTCAGCCAACCCTGTCAAAATTGAAAATGTGAAAGGCTTCATTTCGGCCTCAGCAAGGACGTTACAGTAGTTTTAACTGTCTTCAAAATCATCAAATCCGTTAGACTACTTGTTAGTAATAAACGTCATTATCAAACAAATAATATGCGTTTTTGTATTATTCCGGATAAACCAGAATATTCCAGCCGGTTTTTAATTCATCTAGTATAGAACTGTTTGCAGTGTTATTTACCGATGTATTAGGACGAAATAGTAAATGTATGAGTTACTAGCTAATAAAAGCTTGTTAACAGTCTAGGTTGTGTTATGATAGCTGCTTACGATCTGATTAGCATTGTTTAGAGGTCTCCCAGCACTATCTTTCTTGGTCACTCATTTTGATCAAACTCAGTTCATCGACTGTAGCTATTTCATCGGGTCTAGATCACTATTCTGGTTATTGGAGATCGGCGTAAGTCAGATGTTGTAAGATTGAACACATTTTGGAAAGCCCTAACGTAACGCTATAGAATCATGATACGATCAGGCTTTTTCACTTTATAATGGTGTGCTTGTTTGTCATTCCTTTATTTTCATTGTCTTCTCCAAGCTCCTTCGAAGGTAATCGACTGTCCTCAACCTATACCTGTATCGCTTTCATTGTGGTTAACTGACCTACATTTACGTATTACGCCAAATATGAAAGAGACCTCGTCAGTGTTCCTTGTTTTTAAATTTGACAACGATCAGTTCAAATGTATTTGTCATTAGCCAAGCAATTCAGTAACCATGAATCTATACTCATGAGCTTGTGCTTCTTCCTCGCCTTACGTTCGTGATCATATATCAGACAGCACTCCACTGTGACGGATCTCGAATTCGACCGCAAATTGTTTCGGGCCCTGTTTTGTTTCAAACGACCTGAGGATATCTGGTCACTGTGGCCCAGTCAGTCAGATGGTGACATCCAATGTTGTGGTACATGAATTGGCGGTAGAGTAACAGTCCTTATCTCGGACACTAATGGGATCTTTTCTTACAGTAATGATATTTTCGCATTAGCTCGGCGTCATACGACATAGGTATATAACGAACCGTTATTGTCAAGAGTAAAACCTGTACGTTGTGCGATGTTCATTGTCAGACTTCAGTGGGTTTTATGTTGTAAGATTGTGTAGTAATCATTTGTCAACTCACCTTTACTAGGGATACAATCGCATGGTAGACAAGGGGTATTGGCGCTAAGAAGATGGCCCATAGAGATACAACGGCTGCTAGGTCACCTTCGGGCGCGTGCAGGCATGTCCGCAATAAGGGCATGCACAACAGGCCATTGAATACTGCGGATTCCGTGGCCAACGTTTTTGTAACCGGCATGCCTTGTCGAGTTAGCTGACCAGCAGTCCAACCCAACACGAATCCCATCGTTATGAGGAATAGGAGACTTAAAATCAGATTTTGGTTGATCTCATTGACGGCATAATGGTTTATGTAAACGCCGAGAGTTACCATCAAAATTCCCGAAAGCAGGAGTAAGGGTCTGGTAACCCACGTAAGAACTGCGTGCGCAACGCCAGGGCGACATCCACGCATTACCATTCCAAGAGTTTGAGCAAAAGCTATGATCGATAACCAGCCGACAGATTTTCCAGTGTGAAGCGGACGATTAAACCAAAACCAACCAACTGTAGAAATCCATATTGGGGAAACGACTGCAATTAAAAAATGATGGAGGTAGGTTTTTGGCAGCAATTGTATTGTACGTGATCAACAAAACGTTTATCAACAGGCGTTCGTAGGGTAACCACGTTTTACTCGACTTACTGAATGTCGAGATGCCTAGACTTAATGGCCCATTGAAAATCTGGTCTCAGGTGATTCTGTTGCAGTCACTTCTTTCATTCTTTCTTTCCTACCCCTCAAACTTTCCTTCATTGATAATCCATGTTAATTGCGGTATCTGTGAGAAGGTTGGCTGTCATTTTAGGCTGACATTTTTTCGATTAGCCCAGAACTGGTATCCGTGAGCACTTGGGAACTTGGTTGACTTAAAGCTGACACTATTCACGTCTGATGGCAGCTCTTGAATTCTGCTAAGCTATCCAGCCAGCCACTTTCTGAAATAAGTGCTGGACTCGAGTTTTGCTGTTGTTCCAGCTCACTAGCAGTGTGTATCTTTGCTACCACCGGGATTTCAACTCTGGCCCACGTTTTCTTGAGACAGCTGTGCTTATTACTGCGCCATCGACACCATATTGGGCCCGACCGGATTGTCACGCCCGAGCTCTTAGCCACATTCGCTTGTGAGAGTTGCCAGAATTACGTGGTGATTTCGGGATCTGACACAACTACCGCCTATTAACTTCAATCGAGAATCCCGCGATATGCGTTTCTAATATGAACGGGGTCAAGAGTTCACATCCAAGTCGTAACAAGCTTGTGCATTGTTGGTGAACTCCAGCGTGGTCAATGCTGGGGTCTATTGCCTCTTTTCGAAAAGGATGTTTGAACGGATTCTATGACAACTGCTACTGAATTTGGGTGACGTTCCGTTTATTCATAACTGGTAGCCATGTTCAAGGTCTACAGATAACTTCATCAGACGGAGACTCCCGAAGCGATTCGAACATGCAACTTCCTTCTTAGGGTTTTACGTGCACCATCTTTATTCCGTTTCTACACACACTATCACTTCTTCTGATCGGTTTTATTGTAAACTCTGCACGGTTATTAGCTTTTAGCATGAAACAAAAATTTGAAGGTATCAAACCTTTCACTTACCGATATCAATCCAACTAACGATAAATGACAGTGAAGCAGATAGATGCCGGTCACCGTGAACGAGATAGGTCAGCAGGTATGCTAAGCCACCTCCGGGCACTGTGGCTGTCAAGAACAGACCGAATGCTTGATCCACATCCAGTTGAAAACAAACTCCCACCAAAAGTGCAAGCTGCAAATAGATAATTGATATTACTGGTGGTACGGACAATTTTACGTTGCTGTTATGAGAATATTTAAAAAAAGTGCTTCCAGGTTCTTACGGTTATTGCTCTCATTCTTCATTCTGCGCTTTTCTTACTCGTCGTTTTCTTCGTAGAATTTACTTCCCTTGCTTACTTATTCGAGACCATATTTTTCGGCACTACTGGATTCCTCATAATACTTTGCAATATTGGAATACCAAGTTTTGTGTAGAAGTACTCACTAAGCTGAAATTTCGCCAAGTAATATATATATATATATATATATACTTTATCATGATGTTAATTTTAGCTGATACATGTGACTTTTAGTTGACATTTTGTTCGAGCTGTCGGCAATCGGTTCGATTTTGCAGCTAATTTATTTACGCTTCGTTTTAATGACTGTCGTATTGGGGGTAATTAACAAGAGCTTCAAGAAAGCAGTGAGACTTGAAGTGTAATACAGTCATTTTCACCGAAGTGATCACATCTGACATGGGATGCCAAGTGAGCGGTGTGTCCCTGACATGGCACACCTAATTGTTTTTTTAAGCTAAGTATGCCCATGTGGGCAAATAATCCGGCTGCACTTCTGATGTTAGCGTTTAATATGACTGCTGTTTGTCAACAACCAAGAGCTTTGCCCAGTTTCACGGTCAGTTACTTGCTCGGTTTAATTTAAGCAGTGGATCTCGTGTTGATACTGATATATCGCTTGGTAGAAAATTGGATGCAGCCACTTTTCTTGTTATCTTTGCACATCTGGAAACCTAGCTCATCATTAACAATTGAATGCACGACTGCATTGAAGACATTTATTACTCACGCAAGTGGTGCCTAGTAGTTTCATGTTATATAGGAAAACTTCAAGTTTTGAATTTTCATTCTTGGTAAGAAACTAGTCACCCGATGTCGGAGACAAATGGATGGAGACGGCAGCGTTGATGTTTTATCACATGCAATGTTCCAGTAAGTTTTCTTATAAAACTTTGATCATTGTGGCCCAAGGATGACCCTGTTTAATGTTCCAACTTGTCTGATTAAAGTTAACATTCGTCTTCGTAAACGGAGTTTGTGAAAGGTTTTGTGACACGTTTGCCACTTTGTATGGTCGTTATTGTTAATTATTTCAGTTAGATTTAAATCAGAATTGCATGTTAGTTGCTGTATTACAGTGATTTATTTTTCTTGTAGTCACCCTTTTGTGGTGTCTCGTCTTTCCATACAGTCAAAGTCGGTCTCATTTTAACATTCTTCATTTTGTGTGTGGCCTTTTCCTCTGTTCCTTGATGTTTTTTTTAACCCGGGTTGTAATTCCAGATAGTTATTCCCGATAGTCCATTGATATTCATAAGTGCGGAATTGTTAAAGTCCGCCCGTTTCCATCCACAATTGGCTTACTAAGATGCTGATTAGTCACAATCAGCACTTAATTGCCGAGCCGCCCAACAGTCAGTCAGTACTGCTTGAGCTATGTCAGTATGCGCGTTTGGTTTAAACAAGTACTCGTCTCCTGGCAATCTACTGACGTTACATTTGCACACAAGGCATACGTCGACAGACAACCAAAACAAGTGCATTTATGTTTTTAAACCTAGCTTGGGGAGCAAGCGGGTCTTTGTTTTTTTTCTACTGAATGTCATCCAGCTTATATCAGGCTCACCAATTGTACTCTTTCGATTGGTTAACTAGTCGCTGATTGTATATCGGCAGTGTTGGTGGATTGTGTCGGACCTTTTGGTAGCCGGTACTGCCACTTTACTCCATATAGACAGTGAGCTGTGAACTGTTGATTTCAGGAAGTCATGCAGGTTGTGAATCATGCTATCTGGGGGGTAGCTTGATTAGTTCCCCCGTTTGAACACTGAGTACAACCTATATCAGTCTGTGTTGCACTCCAAGGTGTACCTGCGTATTTTTCGTGAACCAGTATACGTAATTCCTGCGTTGCTGGATTGAAACTACCACTAAGTTAGATTTACAACTTTTGCACCATGAGGCATTTGCTGCGGTACAACATACTATGTCACATGTGAATAAGACCTTCAGGCTGTTCGAACCTGGTAACAATCACTAGGGCATCCAGTCGGCGATTGTGTGATTAGGCATTCGAACTCATTATTGTCTTTTGAAAGTAAGAGTTGTTTGATTTGAATTAGCATAGGTCATTCACAAAATAAAAATCCTCTCTTATGGATAATCTTTCTGGGCTATCCCAGGATGATCCCTAGGTCGTTAAAGAACACGTGCGCATGGTGAAATAAGTATGTTCAGGCTATCACGCCAATTTTTGATGTTCCTGAGGACATCTGCCCTCCGCTCGTCGGTTGTTCCTCATTTGCCTCGGATATTTTCCGCTTTTCCTGCTGACTTAGTTACTGAACAGTGCTTGGTGCATTAATTGCGATTTATCTGATGGAAAGAAATTTTTTGCTCTTTGGTCCTCATTTGGAACTACAATGATTCAACGTAGCCAATCCAGTTTAGCCTTTCAGCGTGAATTCTATCCATTGAACCGAACGGTAGAGTGCGTTTGACTTTGATCACCTTAACATTACCCTTAATTGCCAACAGGTAAATCCACGGTTGGCGTCAAGACAGGTGTTTCTATGGTACTTTGAACCATGTGGGCTCGCTTTTCGCCATCTGACACAGATGTGTATGCCAAACCTGCTTGACCGTCCCAGTGTATATAAGTTAATTTAAATCACGCTATACCAATGTTGTTCCTGCTGAACTCTTTGAAATGGAGCATTTGTTTTCTGACCTGTCTGATTTGCTACTTTATGGATCGGTATATGATTTTTTTGTTCTTCAGTGTTCTCTATTTGTAAGTTAGCTTTATGTATGTGGTAAATTCAGGATCCCCGTATCGTGGGTTTAAATTTATTTTTTTATTCTTACGTTCGTCAAGATTTTCCGGTGAAACGCTGACGTACGTCATTTTCTGGCAATCCGTGTAGTTTCGAAAAGCATTTTGAACTGTTATTAAGTCAGTTCAACAACTGTAGTGGTGCACCTTATCACAATGTGACGGGAAGGCCCTGACCGTGAGCTGTCCAGTTGGAGGTACGAAAACAACTTGACTATTACAAATCGTGTTCTTTTTAGAGCAGCGGTCAGCTTGCCTGTTTCAGGCGCTCGAATGCTAAAGTTTTACTCCTGAGCGGCACAGGAATATGCTATCGCAACGAGACTGGATCTTGACTCGGTGTGACGGCTTGCACATTTCGATGACCTGTTGGGTTAAACTGGACGGTGTGGCCACCACACCGATAGAGTCAGTCATGCCAGACAGGTCAATCGGTAGAGGTCTGACGAACCAATCTCCTGGTCCTCCAGGTTGGGAGTTGGAGGAAGGTTGGCATCTTTTTCCGGAAAACGTACCAGTTCTGGTACACTGCCCCCCACGCGCTGACTTGCGGTATAGGCTTTTGAGCCAAAGCCTTTGGTTGAGAACCCTAATCGTTCTCCTGTCTAGGTCTGGGCGCCCTGGCAGTATCTCAGCCCACCCACAACCATGGAAAACAATAATTCTATAACGCATCGGCCGTCTCGCAGTATAAACCGGGTCGCCCTATCTGCTGCATACAGCAGGGTGGTTAGACGAAAACATGCTACTGCCGACTCCTCCCCCGCTGTCCTATCAAATTTAGTTCTCAGACCCCTCCCAACCTCCATTTCTGATGGTTACTCCACAGGTCCCACAACAGATGTAGCTAACCGTGGTAACATTGAGCCGGTAAGTTCCGTCTCTTGCCACTTAGCTTCAGGCCTCCCTCGTCCCTTGCTTAGACCCAGAATGCAAATTAATATAGGTGCCTTCAACGTTCGCACTCTAAAACAGATAGGTCAACAGGACGATCTTGCACGAACGTTAGACTCATTGCATGTCGATGTCTGCTGTATCTCGGAAACTAGAATCCAGGACAGTAGTCAGCTTATGGAACTAACAACACGCATTGTCTACCCGATACTGGTTATACACTTCGGGTGATTCCACAGCCGCTGTTACAGGTCAGGCTGGAGTAGGTATAGTCCTTAGCTCGACGGCCGCAGCCTCATTGATGGATTGGATTCCTGTTAACAGTAGACTTTGTGCTGTCCGCTTGGCAGGTTCCGTCAAGATCAACTCTAGACCCAAGACTTTCAGAAATTTATTCATTGTGTCTGCTTACGCTCCTACTGACTGTAGTGACGTCGGCATCAAAAACGCATTTTACTCGGATCTGGCCGCTCTCCTTCGGTTGACACGTGGCTCTGATATAGTCGTTCTGGCGGGAGATATGAATGCTCAGGTCGGCCGCCTTGGTGAGGCCGAATCTCGTTTAGGTGGCAAGTTTGGGATAGCCGCACATCGGTCAGATAATGGTGGGCGATTGTTGCAGCTGTGCACTGAGTATAAGCTATTTTTAGCCAACACGTCTTCGTTATACTTGACGTCCGCCTGCTCCGAATCAGGCCTGGTCTCAGATAGACCACATAGCTGTTAGTTACAGGTGGCGTGGTTCCATCCAAGACTGTCGTTCTTATTGGAGCACGTACTTGGACTCAGATCATGCACTGGTATGTTGTCGTTTTGTTCTTACTTTTTTTGGACAACGACCCCACCAACAGCAATGACTGACTGTTAAGAAATTGGCCTTACCATCGGTAAAGCATAAGTACTAAACTAGCTTAGGAAGCTGCCTTAGTGGTACTCACTCCGATGATCCTAATAGTTGCTGGACACAAATCTTACAAGCTACTCGGAAAACGGGTACTGTAGCATCCGGCGTAGGGGTACATAAGTTTGACAAACATTGGATTTCAGATAAATCTCTGGAGTTGTTAGAAGTCAGACGGAAGATTCCTCTTGGTAGTTCACATAATAAGTCTAGAAGAGATATCCGTAAGAAGCTGAAACGTAGTCTAAAGGCTGATCGTGAGGCTTGGTTAGTGGACAAAGTTAAGGGAATGGAGATCGCTTTTTGCCCCAGGGAACAATGGCAAACTCTTTCAGTTGATCCTTGTTACTGGTCCCAAGCGACCCTCTGTCAGTGAAGCTATGAACGAGGCAGATGGCACACTAATTTATAATAAGTCTAGGAGGCTGGAACGCTGGGCGGAACAATTTGAGGATAAATTTAGCTGGCCTCCTGCTCCGACCGTGCTGCCTCCACAAACTTGTGATATAATGCCCTGGTCGGTAGATTCAGAACCACCCACTGAGACTGAGGTTCGCAATTGCATCTCGGCTCTCAATCGTAATAAGGCCGCTGGTCTAGATGATCTAGTGCCAGTACTTTTCAAAGAAGGTGGAGAGGAGTTAGTCGAGGCCTTGACTCATCCGCTTCAACGTGTGGTCGACGGGGACCATCCATCCTTGCTGGGGTCACGCGATAATAGTTCCTGTATTCAAAAAGGGTATCAGGAGCTCTTGTGAAAACCATAGAGGAATTAATTTGACCCCAGTCACTTCTAGGGTTGTGGCCCCCATTATACTTCGTCGACTCACTACAGTTCGGGAGTTAAACATTAGGGAAGAACAGGCAGGGTTTCGTCCTGGCCGGGGACGTATAGATCATATTTTCACCCTTCGTCAACGTTTGGAGTAGCGTCATGTATACTGCCGGCCAATAATTGCCATATTTCTCGACTATAAATGTGCGTTCGATCCGGTGGATCGATCTGCACTTTTAGAGTCGCTTAGACGCAGGAGGGTATCGACCAAGTATGTGAACATACTGTTTCTTCTTCTTCGTGGTTGTGTGGCAGTTAAACATCAGTGTTAACCACTGGTGTATTGCTGTCTATGATGATGATCATGATGACACGAATATGTTTTATTGATGTGGTTGACTAAAAAGGTGGACTAACGTTCCTCTTGGTTGTAGGCAAGATCTATCGAAATGTGGACTTCCTTGTCGGATATGAGTAGTATTCGGACTCATTCTACTACAGGTCCCATCATAAGTTTAAAACACTTTCTACACAGTCATAAGCGTTCGGGACAGAGCTTTGTGGACAGTTTCGTTAAACCAGTTTTTTGATAAAGACTGGTAGATTCATTTAACTGTTACCTGATTTCTTCTTCTGTACGAGACAAATGTTTTTTTTTCGCCGCGCTTTACCACCTTCGTGTCCGGATCTGAGTCGTTTTGACTGCGGCTAACCTGCACATCACTGTTGCCATCATTTAGTATTGTTGTGACCGCAAAAGACGAGAATTCGTTTAGTGAGCAAACTCCCGTATACGTCTTGTCAAAAATTAAACCACAAACGCATACACTCATTTGCACGTCAGATATGCATTTACATATATCGGGTGATAGTACGTTGTCATTCGCCTTGGTGTAACTTCTGCCATAGCGCGTACACACTATTCCGATAGTCTGTTCTTGTCCGTCGTCTTCCTGGCATTCGGAGCTCTCTCTTTTTTCTTGAATGTCGTCAGTGGGTAATATACTACTCGTGAGTAGTATACTACTCACAACGAAACTGCCTGTTATACAACAATGTGAGTATAATTCATTGTGCCAATATCAACTGTGGTTGATAGTCCTGCGGATCAGCACTTTTGGAGACTTCTACGATCGATGCAGTTGCTCAGCTGTGCCCACGCTGACTATCAATTCAGGGATTCCAAACCCGATCCCCATATCTTTTCCCATTTGGGTTTAGACAGCCTAGCACTGTCCATTCCACGTGCGATCTGGCACGTCGCTTGGCGATATCTGCTTTGTGGTGTAGGTACTAAAATGTCAAATGCCAAAAGGCTAAGTGAACGTTAGTATGTTGCAAATCATCTAAACAGCTAAAACTCAGGGTAATGAACATGCTTGTAACGTTATGCCATTTTTCTCAATTCCCGGCCTTCCAATGTATTCCGATTTTTACTTCCTAAGTAACCACATTTTGTATATTGACAGATCGCGTGCTTGGCTTCAACTCTGTTCTATGCCCAATGTTTTCGGACTTATTGTTTATATGGTGATATACGATAATTGCATAAAAGATCCGTTGTATCAGTGTTGTTATGAACGCCGACTTCGTTATCCTTAACTAAGGTTTTGCAGTTTTATATGTAACAATTCAAGATGTCTTATGGTAGCAAAAACTGAAACAATTTTCTCATACTGATCGTCCACGAGGTAGTGTCCATGAGAGGGAGGGTCTACTGTGTCACTGTGCTCGATAGTTATACTTTATAATACTGTTACCAATAAACGATTATCGATTACTTGCATCTTGTTTTCAACTGCGTTATATTTTTTGGGAAGCTGGAAGCAGTTCGTTGTTTTTGTGTGTTCGTTATTTATGAATCGGAATTGTGAGTTATGAATAAATCACTCGTTTGAGTGAACACTGCCGTATTACTCATAAGGTCTTGGCACCAATTGATCGATTTTTCTGCCATATGTGGTCAACGACTTTTTTTATCCTTGCAGTTTACATGATCTATCTCGTGCACGAGGTCTATGTAATATTGTGACTGTCGGTTGAGCGGTAATTTACTAACGATTCTCTCGCTAACTGAAGCTGAGTGCGTTTTACGAGAGAAAAATGTTTTGAAGAACTCACCCCGGGTATGATTAGTAGTTGGCAAAAAATCCCAGCCAGTAACTCTTTCGGTCGTTTTACATGTAGGCGTAGCATCACGGGATCGTTACAACACCCGACGGATAATGATATCATAAATGCGATAATGGCTGCACTCCAGTCCGATGCCAAATAAAACTTCTGTGGTCTGAGGATAATTGTCACCTGAATTTGGTGTTCCCATCTTCCTTCAGTTGTTTTGTTGTATTTTTGTGATAAGTTTCCTTGCAATTTTCTGTTTTCATCAAACGATGGTCGCTGCTTGTTCACAAATATTTTTGCATCTGTTATTAACCATCTTGGATATTC
Source organism: Paragonimus heterotremus (assembly GCA_013368495.1). Taxonomy (NCBI): domain Eukaryota; kingdom Metazoa; phylum Platyhelminthes; class Trematoda; order Plagiorchiida; family Troglotrematidae; genus Paragonimus; species Paragonimus heterotremus. Next base: position 19,176 of record LUCH01005588.1, on the reverse strand, counting down.
GTTCATTTGCGTCGATACGTGAATTTTAGAATTTTGTTCCTCAGCCTGATCAAACACATCCGTCCAACCTGGAACACTTAAACCGCTGTTTTCTTGAGACTTATCCACCCAGATTAAAGATGCTTTGACTTTGCTGCGTCCCAGGTTATCAGCATAAATATAGAATCCTTGAATTACCGGTTTGTTGACGGTGTCATTTTGGTTTGCGGACATGCACTCCACTTTCGTGTATGATTCGACACATGCATGGGGTTTATCACAGTCTACAGATTTTAATAAATTTTCATTCGAGGTCACATAATTACCTCGATTGTGATGATGACTTTCCTTCGCTGTTGTCGGCACCGCCACGTGACCATTGCTGGAGACTATTTGGTAATAAAGCTCTCCAGATGGTTCCGACATATTCATTTCCGTTGTTTGGTTTTGTACAAAGCTCATCTGGGTTGCAAAAACACTGGCTGCCGCACGTTTAATGTTTTCTTGATCACAGCAACAGCTGCATTTGAGGCCGACCCATTGGTACATGCCTACTATGAGAACTGGTAATTGAGGGTAGTAGAAGCCCGTATCTTCACCGTAGTATCGGACTGGTTTTTCCGGCATTTCTATTTCATATTCCACAGAACAGTCAATCACAGCTGATTGGTCTTTGCCCATGAGCGGTTGCCGCGAATGAATTGCGTTGCATGTGTGAATAATTACAAACAAGATGTTGATGGTGCATTTCGCGTGGAATGTAGTTTTTGGCTGAATGAGGTGCTGCTGATCCTCCATACTGCGTTTAAACTTAGTCAACCTGGGAGTTCGAATTTCTTCTTCCTTTTCATTTGTTCCTAGCTGGCAAAGGCCAGAAACAGTTGTCAACCATCCCAGCATTCTGCACTGTGTAAACTCACTAACCAGTTAGTGCACATTCGACTGTGCACGAAAGCTGATTGGTTTCTTTTGCCTCAGTCAATTTTTCCCTTACCCATGCGTAGCTATTGGTTGACGTGCTTTCTGACATCATCGATTTTCCAGCAGGGTACGAAACTTGCCCAGTCGATCATTGTTTTGGGCAGACTAGTGCGGTTAGGCCGCCTGAAGCTGACCATAATGTACATACGCCAATTTTAACAATATTGTGCGCAAAAGTGAACTGCAGCGAAGATTGATCATCGACGCCCACACCATCTATATCAGAAATGGAGCAGCATAGGCTTTTAACGATGCGACCCTATACAAACATCACATAGCTTATGTTTCGCTTTTGTTGGGGAACCATTGATTACCTATTCTTAAGAATGGGTTCTCAGTTCAATTTTATTTTAATTGTCCGTTCATCTACGATGGTTTGCAAGTGTACTATATTGCTCGTGAGGCTGTCTCGTTACTATTTTGCACTAAGCAGGCCACCGAACCGACACTTTTCCGTGCTATAAGGTGTTTTCTCGTAGCTATCCTTCGTCGAAAGTTAAGTTACGTATAATTATCTGTTATTAGGATTTTACCGCTGAGCCCATGACGTAATTGAGCTACTAACGGGAACGATGGTTGTCATTTTTTGCTCCGCATAAATTTTAGAGGTCAGTAATGTTTCTTCGTTTCAATGAAATTTGGCGGTAGTTATTGATTTTGCTGCTGCTGTTCTGATTTAAGCAGGATGGTGCTGTTCACCTGATTTATGCAGGTGCTTTATCGTTGAACCGCCATACTCTGTTGTACAACAGCAGTTAGCGAAAAAACACACGTATTGACCGGTCGTGAATAGGTAGTTTGTCCTTAAGACTACTTCTGAACTCCGGTCTAGCAGTGAACCAAGTTCTTAGTGGCATCTTTAGAACTGTTCGCTGCAACACCTGGTGTATACACCAGTTCATCTGGCTTAGTCGCCTACTGGAGTACCGAGCGTCCTGTGTACTATTTTTGCGTTGCAATACGTACACTTCCCTTTCACTGGATCGCATTTACAACTTTCCACGCTTTGAGTAAGCTGTGTTAGTTGATTCAATACATTCTCAATTTGAAACTTAATTTTTAAATGTTCGTCAAAAAAGCGCGAACAATCAAACTTAGCTCCCAGCGGTGTAGCAAAACATTTCTTCGTTGTGTTTGGTTTTCTCTACCCAAACTACGTTGCAGTTTCTATTGTATGATATGATTGTAAACGTAAACAGGTGCTTATAACATAATTGTTACAAGTGTAAGTTCTGGTCATACCATTACATTTTATTATATGTGCTGTAACTTGGATTAAATCGTCATGCTTAGCCAATATCTTTTGAAATTATTACTGCTGAAACTTCCGGTTTTGAAGACAGGTGAATTATTTGAGTTTCGACACGGGTTTCGTAAAAAAATTTCCCTTATGTTTTGCTTGTAAACTGGAGCTTTTCAGTGAATACACGGCAGCACTAGTCAATCATTTCACTGTCACTGATGAGCCTGATGACGGACCTTCTAGACTCCTTCACACACCTGACTTCGCTGGCGCAGTGTTTAAACGTTCGTTCAGCATTGTCTAATCAGGGATTTTATTCTCTCTGTTTGTAAACGAGTAACTACTCTACTTAGTGGATGTATAATGGTTTAGTCGCACTCCTGTGAGGTAAAACATCTATCGACCTGAGTCGCGCATTAGAGAATATCCATAAACCTCAGCAATATCGCTGCACACGCTGAACAAATTACGCGAAATACTTGTTAACATTATTTGTCCCGGGAGCATAGAATTTAATAAGCTCTGCGCTGATCCTTGACCATCGCATGCTGTTTTTTCTTTTTGCACCTTTTAGTCATGCGATTGAATCGGCCGTTGTTTGTCCGACAGCAGTGTGAGTCAACCGAACTTTATTCGGATGATATTGCTGGCTCGTTGACGGCTGCTGACGCAGGAGTTCGCGCCGATTTAGATGGCGTGGCACTTCATAGGCTGTCTGTTAGGGCACCAATGATACCTACGATGATCTGTGCCGATAAGGAACGTGACGACGGCCAGACAGCGAAAGACGATTTAGATCTGTTGCGAGTCAAAATCGGTGGACCGGGGGAATTACTTAGCTTACCACATTCTTTTGGGTACGTGTGGTGTTGTTTACATTTTCCATTATTTTTAGTCTGTTGGGCGATTAAGGAAGTTTTTCTGCATTTTCGACATTTGCAGGAATTCAGTTTTGTTGTGCTTGTAGTCATTTAATCAAATATAAAAAACGTGCGAGTTTAGCTGAATAAACAGCCTTCATGAATTCGGAATTGTGATATTATGTATACCATTTTATTATACCTGGTGACTTCGAGTTGTTTGCACGACCTCTCACCCGGCAACTATCGTCGAACAATAGGTGCAGCAAAACATTTTAGACCTGTAGCCATTTGCTTACTTGACCGATTTGTTTATTTAAACTCCATAGGTGTAATGCTGTATGTGCCCCAGCAACATTCCTTTGGACATCTGAACCTTCTGCTATTGGTTTTCAGAGGCTTCAGAAACGTGCCCTGATTAACCTGCATATCTTTTGTTTCCTTACTTCGGATAATGCTGACAGCTTTCTAGCACAACATAGGTTATAGTGTGATTGCTTGTTGGCATTCTCTCTCAAGTTTACAATCCACCGCTCGGATGAAATTGTATTGAGTAGTGTGCAGTTGTATACATATCCCCTGACAAAATTGTGAGGCCACCTGGCACATGTACTTTTGCCACACTACGTCACAGTGCACATTTTTTGTATGTAACTCTCCGAGTTGATTGTATGCTCTGATATCAAAAAGTCCTTTGGCATCCCTTAATTTTTAATACGTTAACGGAGAAACTTACAGATACCCGTTGTCCTGTGACACGCATATACCAGTTAGGGAGTCCGCATCTTGGTGTGTATGTGCCGCGTTGGGGGATTGGTAATCCAACAGTTTATGTGGGCTGTTTATAATTTCGTCTTGGTGCGTAAGACAACGTTTGGTGAGTCCCGAAATGTATGAATTAGTTTTTGAGCAAATGCATTTGGAAGTACAGGAAACTACAGAAAATCAAGATGTGTTGTCAATCGTTTCATAATAATTGTTGACGTTAAACCTAATGAAGAGTTCTTTAAATTTGAAGTCAACTGTTGCTTTAGGCGTCTCTCCGCAGACTGTACAAAGAACATGAACTGGCCTTTCTTTGGTTAAATGATTGATGAAGAGAGAAGTCAGTTTTCTTTGATCGTAGGTGCATTTAACTTTATTCAAAATGAACGGGACCTATTGTCTCACAGTTAACTTAATTGAAGTGTTTGATTTCTGGTTACACTAGGGTATTCAATTCTGATGGCCTTAGCGTGTAGAGGTGGTACCGATATGACTAACAGAATGAAAAGCAGGGAAACCCGATGATGGGTGACCATTGATGTTCTGAAGCCCGTTTTCAGCGAAAAATGTGAGCTTTTTCTTTATTCGGAATAGTGGACATAATTGAATACTTGTCTCAATAGGTTGGGAATATTTTTGCTTACATTTATTAAGTCACACATGCTGAGGAACACGACGCTATTAAACCCCAAATGAGTGTGACTCAACTTTCACAGACTGTCTTAAAGTGACCAACTTTTTGTTCTAATCTAAGTCCGACTAAGTGTCTCCGGGGATGTATTCGCCTCCGGTTGCTACGACTCACTGATTCATAAAGGAGTCGAAAAATATCTCAAGGGTTTGAGTTACTTCTCAGGAGCGTGCCTTTACGTCTTATCCAGGCTCTGAAGCGTAACGGAAGAAGAGCGTCCTATTGGGTTCCTTTGGAAGCATATACGCCAGGGTGACGTTTTGTTGTTGTTACTTTAAATTCCGTCACTTTCTGTGGTAACGCGTTCCAAATAAGTCGGTTTCAAATCGCTCGTCACTGTTACGACTTGTGATTTCTACCATTTAGACATTAACAATCGTACATCCTATGACGTAACGTAGCAAAATTGTCTGCATGTATTTTTTTGGTGGGATGTAATTTGATAAAGTGGTTTGCAAATCGCGCGGATTGGCGGTGGTAGTTCGTAGTCGTCCGGTCGCCAGGTTCCCGAACTGTTACGTTTGCAAAGTGATCACCAGTATCCCTGATCTTACCGTGGTTTGAAACGACTGAAAGTCTTACTGGTGGCTTAGTGTGCGGCAGCAGACAGATTAGATTACCACTGCGTACGTGCCACGTTTGTCATCTATGTCGAATAAACACTTTGAGTGCCGTGGCTCGCAGTCGAGACTAGTGTTTTACTGAACTCCTGTCATCCTTTTCTAGGTTAACTGTTTTCTCCAGAATATCTATTTTGTAATCTCTCATTGCCTTTTTTGGCCTATTCGGAGGTGCTTACGTCGTACTCGTGTGTAACGATGAGCGTTAAACCACCTGCGCCACCTTCGATGAACGCCTGATGATCAAAACTCATATTCAGTGCTGGGAAACGTTATACCCTTATTAGAAAAACCTTACGCCTACTAGGCCTGCGGTTTAATTATCTTATTTTAATTTTAACAGGAAAAAACGCTTTAGATAGCAATGTATATTGAGAGATCTTGCCATCCTCGGCCAAACTTTTTTTGTTCATAGGGGTGTGGGTTTATCGGTTCGGATTACTCGTATCCTTTCAAAGGTATTCGTCCTTGCTGTCGCTCAAGTAAGCTTGTATGCGAACTTTCAAGTGTTCTGATTTACTCAGATTTTGGCTTGCACAATGACATGTGTTCACCTCACTGGCGCGGGGATGTGTTCTGTTAATTGATGGAACGAAATATAAAGTACGATGACCAGTAAGTTGTGTTGTGTTCCCTTCGAGGTGGAGTTCAACTACTCACAGTGCCAAACAAACTCGTTTGAGTTAAAGCTGAAGATAGACAGATCCATCCAGGGGTATTAATGCTGGATCCGACTGCCCATGTAGTTGGCATCCTACCGGACTGTTTCCTGAGTAGATTAGTTATGAACTCACTTTACCCGTTGTGCGCAGATCTCATGAGACTGTTGGGATTTATGGTGTTCTCAGGTTGTCACAGTGTTTATGAGGGTAGGGAAGGTACATAGTTTAATGGTGAATATTGGACACGAGTGATGCGGTGGAAATATCCCGTTGCAGAATGCTGGTCGGATTAACAGTTTTGTAATTAAAAAAGACCCGATTACGGAAAAGCTGAACTTCCGTTGGAATTGAACCAGTGACAGAAACAGCGTGCCCACTTAGTAGTAATACAATTTCAATGTTCAACAATGGTGTAAGTGGATTGTAACGTGAACCGTTTAAGAGATCCTTCCTGAGAAGTCAGTCCTCCTGGATCATTTTGTGGGTTAAACGAGTAACCGAGTCCAAATATGAAATTTCTGGGCTTTCAGCTTGGTTTCTTAGTTTAACCAACAGAGCACCCGTCACTTTTCCTGTCGCTGGTTCGAATCAGTTGGATGTCAGAAATTTTTGCAACCGTATCTTCTAAATTATCAAGTTCTATATATTGTCTATCAGTTTTTATGTTATCCATTTTGTCGTATCACTACGTGACGCATGTCATCTATATACGAGACGCATATCAGCTGCCAGTATATGTCTACTGTTATTTCCGGCATTTGGGTTGTATAACGTGACTAATAGTATGGGTAACGTCATATTCCGCGCTACGCTTTCGTGGCTGTAATAAGTGTTGTCACCTTATTAAAATTAGCTAGGCTGGACAGCTAAATCAGAGAAACTAACTCTGAGAACCTGTATGAAATCGGCCAGTCATTGGTCAATCGACTGTCAAATACAGCTGAATTCCACCCAGTCAGTCATCCCCCAATTACTCATTACATTTTACCGCACATACGAACAGTGTTGTGCTATTCACTGGTGACCTTAATGAAATCCATTACTTATTGCGACTTTAGCTTTCGGAAGACTACTTCACGGTGACGATTAACTGAAGCAGTAAAAGTGGCCACTACGCTTGCTAGGTTTTTTACTCTTCGTACCGGTAGGACACTTGCCACATCCAACATCATTAAAGGCTGTCGGGTGGCCCGATAACGGTTTGATCACAGGTTATTAAGGTCTTGACTGCTCCTTTGAGGAAGTTCTGGGAGTGTCGTCTGTAACACAACAGATCGCACGACCTCTCATGTCTATTGTTGAAAGCGCTTTTGGATATACCATTCATTATCGTATGATTGTCGGTTGTTTCACATAATTGACGTTCGTGTCTTGTTATTTTTATTCGTCACTTTTAGTTCCGTCAACGTCAGCAGCAGCCTGTGTCTTAATGACCGTTATAGCTCACCTGAAAAAGTTAGTATACTTGGAGGAATATTTTGGTGGGGAAATGTTTCACTGCCCTCATGCGTTATGAACTCGAGCCCACAGTTACTGGTCTGCTTTGTGGTTTGTCTGAATTTGGTCCACTGTTTCTCAGTGAGTGCATTCTCTTCTCCGTCCCTATACTCGTTTTTGCAGATCAACGTATTTGGGCGAGACTTTCTCTGCTTATGTAAATTTACATAACGAAAGTAATCAGATATGCCGCAATGTCGAGCTAAAGGTGAGAATTTTGCGTTACCTCCACGTTCTCTTTCGTATTGCTTCTGCTCTCGCTTATGTGTCCTGTTTTGCTAGCAAATGTGTACTCAAGATCGGTTAATGCGTTTCAGTTGATGTCTTTGATCTATATGCAAGCAATGTAACATGACTTATAGTCGGTCAGTCTTCATTCCTTATGATGGTGTATTCGTGATATTCGTTTGTCTCTTGACCTTTGTTTTTCCATGTCATTTTATGCCTTTTTATTTTGAATTACACTGTAATCCAAGGACACTGTGATTGAAAAAGTCCATCACCACTCAACCTTGTCACGCCTTACCGTCTTGTCTGCGGAAAAATCTCACTGCACTTTTTTTTGTCACCCGTCGTTCCCGTTTACACGACCTCTGCTGTAGTATTCTGCTGCTTCGTAATATTCATGTTTAAAGAGGATATATTTGATGATCCTAACATGTTTCTTGCGAAGTCAGTGGAGTTGTGGTCAACATAGTTGTCTCACGAACGCTACCGATAAGCCGTGACGAAATTCCTATTCCGTTTTTTTATCGAATTTGAAAAGTACGATTAACGTTCCCCCTACTATTCATAAATAATCGAACTATCTTTACTGTTGCATTGTTTTACGGTTGGTCAACTGGAAACTGTGCATTTCATTCGTTACTTTTATTCTGTATTTCACTGGCTCCTCCCATTGCACTGCTCAGCTGAAAGCTTCCATAGTTGTCAGAAGTTTAAACTACTTATTTCGGCCCGGAGAGTAAACAGCTTAATTTGTCTTTCGTCTATATTTGAAACAATTTGTTCCCTTTATGAACTTGAATAAGGCAATGAGAAGACGTAAATCATGTGAT
>LUCH01005587.1:4388-15303 GCA_013368495.1 Paragonimus heterotremus | reverse complement strand
AAAACGCAAACGGCATCAATCACACAAAAGCAAACCGTATTACAACACGATCATCCAAATTAGGCTCGTGACAAATCTTCCCTCACAAACGTTGTTAAAGACGTGTTGTAAACACTTGATGTTGTTTACTTGTGGAAACCTGTTCTCGCTGATTTTTCCCACCTTATTCCACATTACCATACCTTTGTTCATGTGTACCAGGGATTCATTTGCGGTTCATTGCCCTGCCATTACGTGACTCGTACTTGATCGTGTTCAGGTCACTCGTTGATTTCAAAACATGTGAATCTGGTGGATTCAATTTCGAAGTTTGTTTTATCTTCTTTCATCCAGTTTTTGATAATTTTTTGTGCCTGATCACTCCAGCAGTAAGAAACCCGCCAACACGACCGTCTTCCCTTCTGGACCGGAGTCAGTTACTTAGTGGGTTTAGAATTTATAGACGCTCAGTGTCACAGATGCAACTACTCTAGATCCGGTCCATCAACAGACGTCGCGAACGCACTGAGCCTAGCTCAAAACATCACTAATCGTCCGAGATTAACAGTGCTCGCCTCTGGTCACCACTGTGTTTTCAGTGTTAAAGGAATAAAGCACCCAAGCATACAGTTGCCACATTCACACAGCCAGGTTTACTTTGACATCGTTGGCCCACCACTGCCACCCTCAGACAAACGTACATATAGACTGACTGCAATCGATCGTTACAACAGCTGGCCTTTGGCTGTACCTATTAAAGAGGTTTTAGCAGGGAAAATTGCCACAACCTTCTCGGAGCGTTGGTTCGTTAATTTTGGCGTGTCATCTACATTCGCCGCGGTCGTCTTTTTTCCGCAAATTCATGCGATTACTGGGTTATTCACAGGTTAAGACGACGGCATACCGTCCCTGCGCTAATGGCTTGGTTGAGCGTTTTCACCGGCAACTGAAGGCCTCAATAACCCCTCAGTCCGACTCAGCAAAACGAAGCAAGCGTTCATCAATCATTCTCCTTGGGATCCGGTCTACTGTTAGGCAGGACATCGGCTGCACTCCTTCTGAATCGGTTCACGGTATCAGTCTGCACCTTCCGGGCATAGCCATCCAACCTTGGACACGTCACGTTGCGAGCACGGATTATATTTCACGTTTACAACCTTCGTTTAACAAGAACCGGCCAAAACTGGGCGCCGAGAACAAAAATCTCTGGAGTTGCTCACATGACATTTGTGTTTATGCGCCAACATACTAACAAGAAACCATTGAAACGAAATTACCTCGGTCTTTTCAAAGTGATCAGAAGCTACTAAGAGCTTATCACTATTGAAAAGCTTGAACGACATTAGTCCGTGTCCGCTGAGCGACTGAGACCAGCTTGCACACACCAGGATGTTGCCTCACTTGTTTGGTGTTGACTGTAAATAGCATTTTCCGACCCCCGGCAGTATTACACCCGCATGCATCTAAACGCGCTTGTGTTGTTGAACAACGCACAATATGTGCAGGACAGTCTGTTCACCGACAGAACGTTTGACAAATGGCTACCGAGCACGTCGCATGTTTTCTCTTTACTGCCGTTATTTTATCGCACTTCCATCCCACAAACGCTCCGGTGGGAAGTACTGTAATGTTCACAATTCACGGTTATTTGTTGTAATTCATTTTTCCGTTTTACACACACTATCTTGTTAACTTCATCTGCATCCCAATTTGAAAGCATCATCACCATCTTCTAACTTGACTGGCTATTTCAAAAACAAGGTTTTCCACGTATCACTTCTGTCTTCTCAGTTTGGGTGGATTTTTGGCTGGTAAATTAACTGCAAAGCGAAATTTCATGGCTTTCCCTACCTACCAACTGATCAGTGCTCAAAGCCCTGCCATCCTTTGCCGCGTGTGGGCTTGTTTATCCGATGTCGTCTGAACCTACCCTCTGGTACCGTTCTTCTCTTGCGCGGTGATCCTCCCAAAGCAACGGACCTCGACTTATTAGTGAATCGTCCGTCTGTCGTTTTATTAGTGCGCATGCGTTTTGCACCCATCCATTGTCGTCACAATTTTTTCCGGTCCTATTCTATGGATTGTCTATTTCACCACAAACTACTGCAATGGGTTTAGATATGTCTGTAACTGTCAGCTTCCCTAAAATAGGTCTATTCAATGTTTGTCTTAGAAATCTTGTATTGATCGTGGTTTATACCTATTTTTCACTGAGTAAAACGGATATTTGCACCAGCAACATCCACTCATCACTTGAGTGCCACGTACCTTATCAGCACCCTCAACGATGCTTCAAATTTTCTTACTGGAGCTTCACCTTAGCCAATGGTTGACAACAGCTGGCAACCTGCTTCGTTTCTTTCCGAATTTCCAAAGCTAACAAACTCTTCCTACACTACGTTCGGCCGCGCACTATTGACAGCCTATTTGTCTATCAAACACTTTCTCCATTTCTTTGAACAACGTGAGTATCCTGCCTTGACCGACCACTAGATTTTAACGTATGTCCGATCGGCCAAGCCTGATCGCTATTCACCACGGGAGTTACGTCACTTGGATTACATTTCCCAGTATTCATCGGACGTCCCACATGTCAAAGGAGAGTGAATCGCGGTAGCCAACACTTTACCAAGAGCCCAACTAGAGCACATCCCGTTCGACGACTTCGTTGACTTTATGTGCGTGGGTAAACTTCAGACCGGCGATGCGGATACCCATAAGCACAAAATCTTTGTGAAAACTCGGTGGGTAACACATCGGGAGTATTACTGCATTGTGATTCCTCTGCGCTGCGATTGGTTGTTCCCTAGGAAATGCGGAAAACTGTTTTTGATGTATTCTACAACTTGTCATATCCAGGAGTCAAGGCTCATGAAAACTCACTTCTGAACGATCCGTTTGATTCAACAGGAGCGAGGATATTAGCAGCCTGTGTTGGGAAATGACCCCTTTTCCCAAGAATTCGCCGTATCTGCCTAGAAAAACGGGTTCGTTATTTTTGGGAACTTGAATGTCCACCAGACTTGTCGAAACTTCAAGAACTTACGTCTGCCCCTGATCGGTCCGTTGAGTGGTCTAGGCCCAAGGCCGCTCCAAACCTATAACTACAGCTGCTGCGAACCACCATTCTGCCCTCAGACTGAGCAGCAAGTGAAGCTCGTTTGAAGGTCTTCTTTTTCCTTACTTGTTGGGGGTCCTAATTTGCGTGAGTAAGAATCCGATGCGTGTGCCTTAATGTTTGCACCGTTTTGTGATATCGCTGCGTTCGTTCGTGATAGACATAGTGCTCGTGATCTTTGCGTTTGTTCTCACCTTTCTCTACCAGGGGAGTCGTAACTGTTGACGTCGGTTATCATTTCTAATCGGTGGCGTTGGACGGTGATGACATTATACGACTGTTGCAGCAACAGATGAAGCTCATGCCCAACGGTTGTACAAATCGAGTCTCAGCCATTCCGCGCAACCTGGTGGTGCACAATCCTTTCCCAGTTTGGCAACCGGTATGTCTGATTTCGTTTACGACCCGCGAGCGAACGCTACATTAGTTTCTTCGTTCCGTCGTTACGATGACCTGTTGCGTATCGAATTTGCCAGTCAGGATGATTCGTGGAAGTTCCGGCTTGTCCCCTGCCAAACTGGTCCTGCGGAGAACGAATGGTACGCCAACTTTGTTTTGCCCAAGAACCCACGTGACACCAGCCTCAGAGAGACGATCAAAATCCTGCTGCAGATGTTCAGTGACCAGTCATTCTTGTTCAACTTGCGGTGTCAACATATTAAGCTAACCAAATGAGACTCGGTTGACGTTTCCCCCCACGCTGGCATGGTGAATCGTGAGTGCAAACGGTTTAAGCTATCCTCGCTCACGGAGGAAAAGTTCAAGTGCCACAACCTTTTCTGTGGCCGATGATACTGATCTTCGTACATGCCTGCTCAAATCGGATCCAACGAAACGAGTAAGTGACCCCTCAGGACATCACCAGTGAAAACCATCAACTCCTCAATCTGAAGCATGACTGCCATAGTCTAGAATCCTTCTCAGTCCTCAGCTTCTGTCAAAACATTCGCATGTCCAAGACAACCGCAACAACCCCCCCAGTGTACCGCCTAGTGAATTCTGTCTCCAAGAGGACGCCGTCCTCTTCTAGTTAGCTTTGTGGCACATGGCATTACAAGCGTTACTGCCCCTTCAAGCCACACCGCTGTCAGCGTTGTAAAATGGTGGGCCAGAAGAACGACTATTGTCAGCCACGCACTTCGGCCAGTCAACGCGTATCTAACGAGCGCCCACACACACCTCGGTCCAAAACAATCACCAGGTCCAACAGTTTGCTTGTCTCCTTCGAAGTCGGTGTCACCTCATGAAGGAAGTTTGTATCCGTATTGATCAGCGGGCACCCAGCCCGTCTCCAGTTTTACACTGCGTCCGATATCACGATCACCTTCAATCGGCTGCGGTAACGGCGAGGTGATCACAGCCATCAGTCCTAGTTACTCGACACCGACTGCCTCACCGTATTTTGCAAGACCTTCTCAACAGTTTCCACAACTAGTCCGGGCTTCGAACGCCATGCCGGCTGTGACTTCCAGCGTCACACACCACATAGGAACCGAAGTGTCGCCCGTACTGGCTAGGCCCCGCAGGTTGGCCCTTGAAAAGCTTAAAGTCGCTAGGGCAGAGTAAGAACACACACTCGAACTCGAGATCATTCATCCTTCTGAAAGTTCTTGAGCCACACTACTGCATGTGGGTCCTAAAGAACCAAAGGACTGGCGTCCTTGCGGCGATTAAAGCTGTCTCAGTAGAGTGAAAGTTTTTGTCAGGTATCCCATTCCATACATGCAAGTTCTTACGACCTGCCTCGCGGGCAAATTGATTTGATTCGCGCATATCGTCAAATCCCAGTGGCTGCGGGAGACGTACCCTAGACCGCTGTGATTGCTCTATTTGACCTACTCAATTCTGTGTTAACGCCATTCGGACCGACCAATGTCGCCCGGACTTTTCAGCGTCTTATCCACAAAGTCACTCGCTGTCGGGACATCATTTTTCGCTAATTCGACCACATCCTAGTTGCTAGCTCTTCCAAGGAACAGCACCTTCCACGCCTGCGCGGTTTGTCTGAACGGCTGACGAACTATGGTAATATAGTCAACCCAACAAAATACTGGGCAAATCGCTTGGCGAAACGACCATCGGGTTTCTAATTCATCGGATTTTAGCCAATGGAATTGTTGCCTATCCTTCCAAAGTTCAGGCCATCCATGATTTTATTGGACCCTCTTCTTTGAAGCAGCCTCGCAGATTTTGTGGCCTGGTCGACTATTGTGGTCGATTCATTCCTGGTTGTGCCCATTTCATGTGGCCGGTGACTGATCTCCTCTGTGGAGGTGATCGCCAACTGGCATTCACAGATTCAGCGCGTACAGCCTTAAACAGCTTAAAGAGGCTAACTCTAAAACAACCCTGCTTGCTGATCTTGGCCCTAGCGCACAGTCGCCGATTGTAACTAACGCTTCCGATACAGCTATTGATGACGTGTGACAACAGTACCTGGGAAGCAGTTGGCAACCCCATGCATTCTTCTCCAAACGGCTGAAACCCCCCGGGGACTCGCTACAGTACCATCGGGAAATAATTTCTCGCAATCTATCTCGCCATACGCCATTTTCGGAATGCTGATGAAGGCCGGCGGTTCACGGCCCACACTGACCATAAACCAGTGCTTCATTCTTTGAACTCATTGTCCGACAGGTATTGCCACAGGGAAGTCAGACATTCGGACAATATAATAACCCATGTAGCACACTGCCCGTCGTGATATGTCGGTATCCCGCGGGTTTCGGCGAGCAATGAATGAAATGTTGAAAATAAAAATCTAAACAGTTCATCATGCCATATGTAAAAGTAATTTTATTCCACTTTAAAAAACGTTGCAATATTTTCATCAAAATTACTGAAGTTTGTTTAAGCGCGCTCATAATTTCAGACATTTTGTTATGGCTGTGTTGTAGTGTCTAGTGAGGTAGGTGCGGAGAATGTTGGGTTTTTCTTCGTAATTTATGCCATAGATGAAATTAACTTGCTTCTTATATTCTGATACTAAATTTAGAGAGTACTTTCAGGTCGTTATATTATTTCCTCTCTACCTGAAGTACTTACAGAGATACGGAATTTCAAACAAATCCCAGAAACGTATTATTGTGGTTCATGTTTTAATTTTGTACAAGTTCAGGATGGCATATTCCGGTTATTCGACATGAACTGGCAAATATCTGTAGTGTCTTGAAGGGATACTGTAAGGTAAGCTGTGTTTTACTCCTACTCCCTCTCGATTATATATGGAGATATGCTATTTTTACTTCATCCCTGAAACTTTATCTATCATCTAATTTTTCGTCCGATCTCTTCTCTGTTTCGGTTATGCGTGGATGTTATGGGAGAAGTCGGGTTGCCGGTGAACAGGATTTAACTGTTCTGATGGACAAATTTGTTTCTGGAATATTTGAACGAGTCGAATCAAAATAGTTGTAAAAAGGCGCAGTATGATTATCAATTCATTCGCGGATTTCTCCTAAATATTAGTTAAGAAGGGGTTGGGAGTCTTCCCAGGCGCTGGAAATGAGTATCAAAATTGTTTCGAATAAAATCGCTGGTATTAGAAAGGCAGGAAACATTTCGCTCGCAAATTCTGTCCACTGGCCACCTATGCCCGCAGGGGGTCCGCGCGGGTCTCCCGTCGTTTTGCTACTAGGGAATAATAATAATAATAATAATAATAATAATAATAATAATGGTATATTTCTCAACGCATCTGTGAGTAACACGCTCAGATGAGCGTGGTCAGTATAAACATTCTAACGTGAAACGCATACCGCATACATAGTCGTTAATTATACAATACACCAATCATGAAAATAAAGTAACAAGTTATGAAAATAAAGTAACAAAACGGACATAACAAGAGAGGGAAATTCTGGCTTACGAAGAAACACTTGGCTCACTTGATTCTAAAGCGATGGTTCTCAGAATTTTCAACGTTCAGTAAAAAAATGCAGAGTTGTTACATCAATTTTCGCTTCACAATGCTAACTTTGGCCTTATGTTCAGGGTCATGCCAGAAAAAGTGTGAAGTGAAACCGAAGTTGAAGAAGCGCGCGTCATATGCTTTAAACCACGGCTAATCCTTACCTCCCTCACTTATGTTGCGGAGTCGGCAGTTTGTTCAGTTTCCGAGGAAGAAGAAGAGGCCCCTATTGACGGCAAACTTCCTGAACGAACAGTGACCAGTGTTACGTGTTCTTGATAAAGGATTTCTGGTGAACTCCCATTTTGCCTCATTTTGGCGGCCTCGCCAGGATTTAGTAAGAGAAGAAGAGAAGAAAGAAAGACCCAAAACAAATGCCTGTGAAACAGAAGAAAGGTGACCAAAATCCGAGCGAAGTATGCACGACCGATGCAATGACGGAGGCAGTAAACATTTTAACCAGGGCGGTGGAGAATATCTCTTTCTTCCCAGCCAACAGCTGCAGCACCCCTTCGCCGATGCCAGAAAAGTTTGTCCTCAGGATGCCTTACAGACGATTGGAAGGCATGACGAAGCTGTACATCGATCATTTTCCCGTTGCCCAAAGGAAAATGGCCCTCCTCCTCTGTCTCCTGTCGGGCGAGGCGCTGGACATCATTTTGAACAGTCAGGTGATGGACACCGGGATCGGTGACGACGTTCCAAGAGCTCCGCCAGTTACTTGGCTCGCCTAGGTTGTCAATACAATGCAGGGAACAATTTCAAGGCAGACGACAACAACCAGGCGAAAGGGTCGGTACATTTGTGAGAGTTCTGAGGTACCTCGCCGAGCGGGCGTACGACGGCGAGCCTGTCCAAGAACGAGACAAACGATTGTTGGAGCAGTTAGTCATTGGATTGTCCAGCGCGAACATCAAGCGCGAGCTTTTGCTGTATCCTCCAACTGCTCTAGGCGCAGCGCTGAAAACTGGGAAACACTTAGACAGAATCGACGCCGCCATCGAGAATCCAGCAGTATCGTGACTCGCACTTCGCAATGAACGGCGTTCTTTTGTCGATCGTCGGGCATGGCACCGTAGTCAGACACGGAATGATAGAGGTGCTCGTATGCCGGCCCCCTTCCAATATTGCTTACAACCCCTTTGTAGAACCTGTTACCGCGGTTGAAACAATCGGCCTCACATTCCACATCGACGGCAGTGGTAAGTAACTCCGGGTTAGCGAATTTGCAATGAAGTATATATCCTATCAGCAATTAATTCAAGTCTAACTTCGGCTTTTGCCATAAAGTTGACGATCGGAGATGCCACTGCCGTGGGGTTATTAGATACAGGGACATCTCGCAGCTTAATTAGATTAGATGTTATCAGGAAGCTAGGCTGCCGCAAATTAGAGCCCTGTAGTTGGAGGCTAACCACCGCTGTTCTTGATAAAGGATTTCTGGTGAACTCTCATTTCGCCTCATCTCGGGTATACTACAATAGGATATTTGATGATGGAGAAAATGAGCAGTCGAAGAATTTCACCATTATCTGATATAGACAGTTCCGAGAAAAAAATATGTAGAAACTTTTGTCAGGATGAAGGAAGACAGCAGGGCCCTTATTTTTGCGAAGAAATGGATGATGGTCTGGACTGGACTTCGTTATTTCCTCTAAATTGCTGAAATTTCACAGATCTCGCGAACTGTCCAACCAGTACACGATTTTCATTGTCCGGACGTTATGGAATGTTGTCTCGCGTTAGAATTAATCGTGGAATCGGGAATGAAAAACATGATAACGTGATAAACGGGAGAACGTAAAATGATCATGTGAAGTATGACGAATATTGAAGTGTTATTTCCTGACCAAACCTTTTATACAATATTTATTATTTTGTTAATCAATAAAATATTTATCTCTAGCAAAGAGTTGTTATCGTATAACGCGAAAGGAGATTGAGTCACAGCTTTTCCCAGTATATGACAACAGCTGAATCCTGACGTCGATTTAGGATGCACGGCCGATATACATAATAGGAAAGATGTTTAGCCAAATGGGACGATTGCCAGGTAGTCTAGTAGGATAGGAAGAGGCACATACTTATATGTAACCATGTGAGGCGAACAGTTTAAGTTATATATGTATATTCTAAACAGCAATAACGTGCACAGCTATTGCATAGTGGTTGATGACTATACACAACTGGTAGCCATTAAGTATGGAGTAAGGGTGTACCAGGATGGTTTGATTACTACTAACGGGAGTGTGTATGACGTTACCACGTGTTGGCCGTAGTTTTTGCTCAGCTGCAAGTTTTGGACAGAACTGTGCACAATATCTATCCTGCTAGAGAAATAATAATTTTCGAAATTGAGAAACTCCTCAAATGATTAAGCTTATGGCTTTGATCAGTTCGAAGTATGTGGCGTTGTAACGTGTGATATAGGTCTACCTTCAGATGTTATTAGATTAGATCAGACGTCTACATGTTATTAGGTCCGCTTTCAACGATATCGTCTTCTGGCAGGCAGAGTTTGAAAATAGATATGACGTTCCCTAATGTCAGGAAAGTTTCTAAGTTTCGTTTGAACTGATGTTTATCCCTACTAGCTCTAGTTGCATGTGGAGGTTCGCGCCAAATGTAAGTATATTTCACCAGGAAACATTTGAACACAGTTTTTTACGGAATTTAAGAACTGTCAAGGTGAATTTCTTGTTCCTGATGTATTTCGAGCTATGCCGAAGGCGAATCGCAAAGTCGACAGCAGATTTGTTGTCAGAAACTAGATTATATCCGAGTGCAAGGTTCAGCTTGAGACGCTGTAGCCGGAGAGGACCTAGTTCAAACGTCTGACTGCGTTTTCTGTAGTTCTGAGAAGGTAGATAACTCACCAAACCTTCCGTAAATTCCCACGTTGGAGACTCTCCGGAGCTAGCCTATCAGACTTGCGCAAGTGATTATATATGAACGTGCATTACTCAAGTTTGGGTCGTACGCACATTTTATGAAGGTGTAATCGAGCTGAAGGAAGAAAAAATGAGTGCTTAGTGTATCCAATCGTTTTTCTAGTTTTAGCTACTAGGAGGGGTATATGTTCAGCGAGATTGAGTGGGATTGATTAAAGTATACCCAGATCGCGGAGTGAGTTGACAGTAGAAATACCATGACCATCCAGCTTTATAAAGTCTTCTGGTATATGACAACCGTGTGCGACGATGGTGGATTTATTGGCAGAGAATTTCATCAGCCAAGTTTGACACCAAGACTAATGACGTGAAGTCCTCCCGTATGTTTCCTAAAGGAGAATTGAGATCGCCATGGGGGTAAATGTAGACAAGTGTGATGTCATTAGCGAATAGGAGTAGTTTGCCACGCTTGATAACTTTACGCATATCGTTTATATACATAAGAAAGAGTAACGGTCCCAGGACGCTTCCTTGAATCACTCCACTGGTGAGTGGTCTGGGCGTTGAGCTGTTATCTCCTATTTTCACTGTTTGTGCGCGGTCTACAAGATATGAAGCAAACCAGCCGAGCAATGGGGTCACGTATACCGAAAGATGAGACTTTGATCAGAAGACGCTTATTAGGCACACGATCAAAAGCTCTTTGCATATTCAGGAGTATAATAATGATTACGTGCCCCGAATCAGCATGTTCAAAGAATTCCAGCTGGCACGTCTTGCACGAACATTTGCTGGGGAACCCATGCTGGGAGTGGTTCATAAGATTTTGTGATAATAAGGATTCAACCATGCGACATTTTATTGTCCTTTCCAACACTCTAGAACAAATTGAAGTATGCCTAATGGGGCGATAATTGTTAATGTCTTGTCGCGAGCCACCTTTGTAACGGGGCGGAATTACAGATATTTTCCATTGGAGAGGAAAGGAGCCTAATGATAGAGGAAGTGTATAAATAT
>LUCH01005586.1:14009-43634 GCA_013368495.1 Paragonimus heterotremus | reverse complement strand
AGCGGCGGCCCGAACCACAGTACCTTTTGGTCAGGCTCATGGCTGTGATGATGATGATGATTAAGGCCTTGGGCTTGTCAGCACAAGAATCTAGAACTCTCGGCTTCTGATCGTCTCTCCTCGTGTGCATTGCATTCATTCGAGTTTAAGGTTCCTCTTGGAGTAGTTTGTGTGGTTTCTCGATGTACTTAACCTATTCCACTAACTTCGTTTGGTAGTCAGGCTTGTGCACTGCGCCGATTCCATAGGTTGTGTTGACAAAAACTGTGGCTCTGTCAAGTAGGCTAAAGGAGAACAGTCAAACGATAAGTAGTTGCACCAGGAGGATTGTATGATGCACAACTGACCGTGTTAGGATATCTAGGTAAGGGTATAATCCTAAGAGCATACAACAAAACCATTTTTATAGCCGCGGCACTACCGTCTGCCGAATAAGAAAGTATGGGTTTAGATAAGGTACCTTCGGTAAAAGCACTGCTATCGCCCAACAGCTGATCGTGACCGCCGGTGTGATCAATATAATCGGAAAGCTTTTGGGGCGTTTCAACGGCCTGATGTAGCTCCGATCACATTCACTGCGCGAAGCAATGATTAAACTCAGAAATCAATGTCTTATTTACTGCGCTGTTGGACTAGGCAAGTCTGTCATTTCTAAATGAGCTGGGCTGTCGAGCCTCCGGCTGCGGGTTGGGTCACCCAAGAACGCCCCCGTTCCCTATTGTCTTCAACGTCAGATCTTTAAACCAGAAACCCCTGATTGGGTCCATCAAGTCAGCCCCATTTCCCGGCATAAAAGACCGCGAAGTATCAGACGTTATCATTTTCCTGATAGCGATTTTGTTCCCGTTCTATTTTGATCTCATAGTTTTCCTGCCTTTCCCATACCTCTGTACGATAACTTTTCCAAGGTGAAGACAACTAGTAAACAGCGGCGTCTTTAGTGTTCGCATTCTAACGGGTTGGCCAGCTTATTGCTTTTGAAGGGTATTCCCTGAAATCTGGAGCTTCATCTGTATTGTCTCTGAGACATGAATCTACAATTTTAGCGCCGTTGTTTACCTGAGCTCACCCTGAGGTAGTTTTCTATCCAAGCCCTTCTGCCTCAGAGTTTCTATTCATGCTGAAGCTGAACGTGAGGGTCAACATCGATCTGGAATTTCACTGATTTTCAAGGCAGAACAGTGTCTGCTCGATTGGATCCCAGTGAACGGTCGCTTGTGCGTTTTCAGACTTGATATGCTCGTTGACATATGTCAACGCAGATGAGAAAAGTGCTGTCCGGTTACTATATCGACGTACGTTCTTACGGGTGGTTGTTTGGATGCAACCAGCAGTGTGTTCTACGATGCCCTCATCGACTTTCTGAGGCAGACTAAACCCCATGGCATCATTTTACTAGCTGGGGATTTGAATGCATGACTGGGTCTTCTTCTAGATGAGAAACAGCTGCGCATAACACACTTACTGGTGACAGACTGCTGCAGCTTTGCGTATCTCACGGTGTCATTGTTTGGAGAACTCTGTTTCAAAACAGGTATTGTGTTACACGGAGACCGCCCTGTGCATCTCACCTACGGACGCACTTTGGTCCTGTTACATTCAGCTACAGACGACACCGTTCTGTTAGTCTGTCGTGTATTTTAGATCAGACACCAAGATTCAGAACATGTTATGCGCGCCCATTTTGTTGTCATTTGCTCAGAAGTCATAAATTAATGTACAGCAGTGGAAGATTGCTGTGAATAGGTGTGTTCCAAATGAACTGGGCACTTGCGATATAGTTGAATTTCTCTTACGTCAATAAACCTCACGACAGAGCGTCAGTAGGTTTTATCTGGTTTCTCATGTGTTATCCACCATCAAGAACTCAAATACAAAGTGACTAAAGGCGCAAAACGATGAGCGTTTGGTGGTCAAACAGTTGAAGGAGATGGGGCAAACCTTCTTTTGTCAAGAACTGGCAGAAAGTTATCTTTCCTGGTTCGTGGTTGTGCTGGCCGTCGGGTCGTTTTAAGTGGTAGTATATGTGAAAAAGATGGTTGACTTATTACCAGCTAGTTCTGCACACTTTGTAAGTGGGCTGAACGTTTTCAGGAACTATTCAGCTGGCCTCAACCGGATTGTCCAGTTGTCATTTATTGCGTTGAACCGTAACAGGATTTTCAGGGCAGATCTCCTCTCACTTCTTTTCAAGGGTGATGTGGAAATGGCTGGATTCAGAACTGACAACGCTGTTTCAGGCGGTTTGAAAAACCGAATGGATGCCTCGTGGTTACTAACGATAATTCTCATTTTCAGGAGCATCATTCTAGTACCCATTGCATTCAACTTACTGGTCTTATGTTAGGTCACCAAACTCAGGGCAAGTCAAATTCATGAGGAACAGACAGGGTTCCAATCCGGTCTAGAGCACATTATCCTCATGGTTACCTTGCGATGCCTCTTGGGGCATCGACATTCTTACAAGCAACTGACGACCTTGGTTTTTTTAAACTGAAGACTGCTTTTGTTTTGACTGCCATCAACGTTATCCTTTGTAAAAGAGTTCCAGAACAATACCTGAATCTATTAAAAGCATTGCATGTCCACTGTGCAAACAGGGTGGATGCTTATTTTTGTCACAGACGACACCGGAAGGTGCTTGAGCAACTACTCGGTTTGGTTTTGAGTCTCTTCCTGGCATTAAGTTGACTGAATGGAGTACGTGGATGACATTGTTCTGCTTAGCCTGTTTGCCGAAGACGTGCGGAGCACGCCAGACAAGGTGACTGTCTTGGTTGACTTGCATGGGATGCTCTTCACACTTTTAAAGTGTAGTGCTGCTTTAAGCCTGTGGTATTCTCATACCCTTGTTCTTTATTACAGGACATCCGCTTGAGGCGGTCGACAGTTTTACCTACTTGAATAACGCTGTTAGTATACAGTATTAGTGGTGAGGTATCAGAAGGGATAGTAAAGGTATATGTTGCTTTTGGCAGCCTGCTCCATCTGATATTGTAAAGACCTTCGGCTGTCATTTAGTGGAAAGATGTATAGTGCCTGTGAAGATTCTGTTTTGTTTTTTGGTTCAGAAACGTGACCTGTCCGCGACGAATTAAGCAACAGACTAGTTGTGTTGTATCATCCTTGTCTCTGCAAATTGGCCCACATCAAGTGCAATGATCCTGTAGTCAACGCGGATGTTCACCGGTGCGTATTTCAGAACACTCAGCATGCGCGATCAGTTTTTCAGCTAGTCAGGTTTCACAGCCTGCTCCGGTTGGGTGGTGTGTTCTGCATGCCGGCGGAGAGTTTTTGCGCTCCAAACATTATTTACTGAGACCATCAACGGTTGGGCAAAGTTGATCGGTGGTCAGGAAATATGGGTGCCGTGATCATTCCATCAAGTGCAGTGGGCAGTTGTTATCTACCCGGTTGGGGTTTCTTGTGAGGTGACAAGGTGCTCCAGCCAATAGTATACCTACATTCATAACACTGCAGGATGCTCTACATTAGCCTTAGTTTATTAATTATCTTTCAGCAAATTTGTTTTCTTTTAGGTTATATCACTTCACTCTCGCGGTAAGCGGCGATTCTGACCATTGTACTTTCTGGTCAGTCTCATGGCTGTTACAAGTGAAGCGAATTTCTTTTTTTGTATGAGTCACCACTGGAGTTCCACAGGGCCTGTCCTGTATCTCCTATCATTTCCCGTATACATCGACTAATTAGCAAGGGCACAGCAACCGTTGTTACAAACTTGTTGGTGATGTGGAACTCGTAGGACGCCCAACTGAGACGTCGATAAACTTCAGCGGACGGTTGATTTTGAGCCTCTGTCAACAACTCCTGGTGGACAGAAGTCTCAGAGCAACTTATAAACACTGGAGGAACTGCCGAGATGAGAGACTTAGGGGTTTTTGTCACCGGGATCCCCAACGTTTCCGCTTAGTATCTGTTTGCAACCCGGAACTTTAGTCGAGCTCTGCGTTGACAAACGATGACAGTAACATCAGGAAAATCGACATTTTCTACGGCTGTTTATATCCGATGTATGATCGCATCTTGAGTACTGTTTGCAGCAAGGTGTCCTTACTTAGCTCAAGCCTTGGACAGGATGCAGTGTAGATTTACGACATATTTTGTGAAACTGCGGGGACTTGATTATTTCGGCACATTTACGAGTTCTAGTCTTTTCGTGGACAGGAGGGCAACTTGGTAGAAGCCTTTAAATCCCGAATCGTCCATGTGATGCTCGAGAACGATTGCCTACTCGTGACGGAACGGCAACATGAAATAATGGTCGTGAAGGAAAGAGCCAAGACAATTATCCGGGTTACTCTGTTCCCGTATGGGCTTGTGATCAACTAGAGTAAATTATCTTCCGTTGTGATCCCGCCCATCACCGAAACCTAGAGCAGATGCGATATGTCTGAACCATCAGGTTGACTTGTAAACCCTTTGAAAATGTTCTTTTTCCCTTAAGATTTGCGGGTTGCCTTGTTTACTAGATGGTGGCCGCATTCACGAAGAAAGCACGTGGATTTGGCAAACAAAGTATGGTTTGAAGATACATGGATCGCTTTCTCCGTTGCATCTTGACTGCGAGTGGTAGCTTTGCACTACGTAAGCTCACCATACCCGCAAAACAATTACGTCTGCTTCTATGCTCCGTCTTATAATTTTGTGTGCCTCAAATCGGTGTTTTGGTCCATAGCTTGTGTTCTGAATACTTTTAGTAAATTGACATAAAAAAAACGAACCGCTGGTGGTTGCACCGAGATATTGTAGGTGTTGATAGTCGTGCACTAGAGTTTGCAATTTGTGTTAGCGTTGATCCAAGCTTCAAATACCTTTTGATTACAAGTCGGTGATAAGTGACGCACAAACATTCCACCTTTGGGCTAAATGCAAATCCCTTTAAGAATTTAAACTGCAACTTCCCAGTCGTGACAATCATGAAGCCGCACTACCAAACGACGGCAGGTCTCGGTAACTTTCGATAATAAATTAAGCGTTCTCATGAAAGAAAACGTCCTATCTCTTATTACCTGTTAGCTAAATTATTACAGACACGAGACTGCAGAACAAAGCTAGCGATGGATGACCTGAGTAAGAAAAACAAAGTTATATGAGCCATACCCCATTCCCTGTATAAAAGCGTAGTAACGGCTGATTTGACAGAAAATCTGATGGTTGATAAACGCAGCGTAATGAACGTCATGCTCGTGACATATTATGAAATGTGACCGCGAGGTATACTAAAATCCAGTGCCCCTGTTTTTACCGTAGGTAGGTTAATTTTCCTATAATTTCCATCAGCTCTGGATTCCCTTGAATGTCGTCGGTTGCTCTTATTTGCAAAAGGTGTTCTCAACTGCTCACACTGGTCGGATCAGTTGATTCAAAGACCTGCACTAATACTTCGTCTTTGCAAAATGTCGCCATGAGATCATCTGATTCAGCGTCCTTGTGGGGTTTGAGATCTTAAGCGTTTCTTAGTGTGCATGTGTGTGGTGGCAGCGTATTCAAAGCTGAGCGGCAACCAAACGACCCCCTTATGTATTCGATCCTTCTAGCCTAATTTAGTTATTATTGCCTAATGTCCTATTTGTTTCATTCGTGGTTTCACTCAAATAAGTGATTCGAGCCCGTGGGACAACACAGCCGAGAGTGTTTGCTGCTGTTTCCTGAACTGAACGCCGCCCTCGTTTAATCAACACTTTCAACTAGCCAAACTCGGTCGGCTATTCGGTTACTCTCGTCCTTTCTTCTGATATCCATTCTTAACTCGTCTTTCCAACAGCCGTATAGGTCCTTTTGTCTGGCGTGTAATAACTTCAAAATAAATGAAACCGCTTGTCAAGTTAATCGCTGCTGGTTGGGTTCTACTAGGCTGGAATTCTGGCGATCTACAGATTCAGGAGCTGGGGACGTTAAAAACAATAGCGGTTACTAGGACTGAGTGACGTGAATGTTGGTTAGTTGGGTTGCCCGAACAAGAAGTGTTGTTAGTGGCGTGAGACATCGACGGTTGCAGGGAATCCATATTGTTGATGACGCCTTACTTTCCCTTGCAGCTTAGTTACCTGATTACGAGGTGTAGGGACCTGAGTGTTGAGCGTTTGAGTTTAGGTATAGTTGTTTTGACTGCCAGGCCAAGTTCCTTCATATCCACGTGCTTATCCCGTGGGGGGTTGTTCTGTGCATTGTTGTATAGCAGGTTGACATCGAACTGAATCATTGATGTTCTATTCATAATGATGGTACAATCGTGCTCAATTTCCCAACCGTCCTTCGTTATAGTTGGTATGTTCACCGTCTAAATGCAATTACTAATGAAGGATACTGGTGCGCATTGTGAATATAAGTCTGTTTTCCTGCACTGTTGTGATCACAAACGACGCTTGATGTGAACATCAGTCTCCCTAGCTTAACTCAATAAATTGTGGAAATACGCAAGCTATCACGTTTTGTCAAGGTTTATTCTCTTCATAACGGTTAAGATTATAACTACAAACGTTGCGAGTAATTGGATTCAGTGGCGTGGATGTTGTTGATGTGTGGCCGAGTTGTCTGTGGTGTATGTGAAGACGTTTATTGAAGAGAAGTGAAATCCGTAGTCGAACTCCCACACATGTCTTGTTCTCACTCACAACCATAACTGCTTGTTTATAAGGTGTAAGTGTCTTAAGTTTGTTTTGTTTAGGTTTGGACATAACAACTTACAGACTGTTTGATGATATTTAAGATCTCTTTCTTCCTTTCAACTTTCAGCCTGAGATGTTCTTTTGTTTGCTGTGATTGTACGATAATCAAGCTTTAGTTTTGATCGGTAATATAACGCTACCGTTGGTGTTACTGATAAAAGGAAGGGTCGAAGATTGTTAGCCGAAAGCCTGATTGACTTCATTTTAAGCATATCACTTTTTAGTTCTTTCTTCTAAAATCAAAATACTTAAAGCAAATTGTTTCGATTATTAAAAGGGGATTAAGTGTAGTTCGTTTCAGTAGATTGCAAAGATCGCTTGTTCACATAGCTTCTCACATCCACATATTTTCCCGTTTTTTTTCTAGTGTTACTATGATGCATACAGTTCATGGATAGCGTCTCGACAATCCAGTACGTCCAGTTCAACTGCCAATCGTAAAATCATTGCGCATGGAACGTAAGTACCGTAAGCTCGTTAGATTTGTCATTCGTTTTTTCTGTTCATGGAGTATAATGACTTACTCATCTAGGTAAGACATCTATGTTTTGCGTTGTAAAGTTACGGGTTTCTTTTATTTTATCATGTTTCCTACTAGCTGCAAATTTCTTTGCTTATGCCTAATTTGCTAGGAGAATTTTTGTTTCTTAAAACGAAGCATGTAATTTGTGCCAATTTCACTTTCTCTTCTATATACCAGCCGTGTATTTTTTGCATAGATCATTGAAAGTTAACTGTTGTTGCTGTTGTCGTAAAGTGGTGTGGTGCCATGGTCATCGGTTCAGGGACTGTTTTTCTTTTGGTTATTTGATTCTAACCACCTTTATACACGAACTTCCGCATATATGTCACAGCTGTCTGTACCATATGACACGAATGACTATTTTCCGCCATACGTGCACTGAAAGCCTATCATAGGAGTTCATTGGCCAAACCACGAGCTGCGTTCCATCATACATTCAGTTCAGTACCACTTGGTAACACAATCAGAATGATGTACCCATTTTGCTAGCAGAATGACATTCCCTAAAGGATTCACAAATAGGATGAAGTGGGCCAGTAGACTAGAAACACTATGTCATCATTGAGGATGTTCAGTCAAACTTGTTGATAATCTGAGTCCTCTGACACTATTAGGACGTTGCCGCCGTCGGGACTAGAACTCCGGTTATGCTTTCATAAGGCAGTCGTGTTTACCACTGCGCCATTGCCCTCACACTAGGCACGACCAAATTGTCATATGTGAACGCTCAACCACCTTCGCTTGTAAGTGATGCAGCCCTGGCAAGGTTATGCACTATTGATGTGCTTTAACAACAGTGGAAAACGAGTCTACTGCTTCTTTTCAAAAGGGATCGAGCGGAAAATCTGTGGGAGTGCGACAGCTGCGATCAATTGTGGGTGATTTTCAACTTATATGAAAAACCAAGATCCTCTACTACCCATCACTATTAGATCCGCGGGCTACTATCTACATAGCTTCGTTAGAATGTCGGTATATCATTGTCACTGTTTTTTAGGCTTCTCAGCGATGCTAATGAGTAGCGTGGCACGAAGTTTCACTAAAGAAGGCGGATATGGTGTGGTTGATCAAGGTATCCAAGACCAACAGGACTCTTGCGACGCCTACCTCCTGTTGTGGGGGTTGCTGACCAAATTGGCTTGTACGCCGTTCGAGCGAGGTCCAGCCATTTAGGGTGCCTGCGACACCTTTCATACTCATTAAAGCTGGTGATTGCCGCGGTGATTATTCTGAATTTGCCTGTAGTTAGCGGAAGTCGAAGTTGTCCATGCGGCCTACGGACAGCACGCTATATGGACGGTACGTTGTCGGGGAGCCCATGTATTTCCTTTTGTAGTCGGGCGCCATGTGGCAGTACCGTCCAAGAGCTCATATGGTACTTTATGAGAGACCCGACTGCCAATTGTGAATTTACTATCTCTCTGTAGTTCTATCGGCCATTCTGTGTGACCGCCTACTCATTGGAGAACCCCTTTTTTCGCAGTCAACTCACATGCAGAAATTCGATCCCCATCCTGGAAACGCTCCTGGTAGCGTTGAGCCAACCTATCTGTTTACCCTTGGTTACCGGGTGTCATGATCACGGGATTCATAAGACGGTCGGGTAACTCATAAAGTACTTACACGCAGTTGTGCCTAAACACTTAAGTACGTTGGTTTGATAATTCCAGTTTAGTGGTTAATATGATGCCCTCATAGGAACATGGACCGGAGTTCAGCCCCTGATTTAGGCTGGTATAACATTACTGATGAGCATTAGCACAATGTGGATTCGGCGAACTTTGTTCTTACTTCGACGAAATTTTATTTGAATAAGTCATGTGTCCTCACACAGAAATGCTCGTTTCCGAGAACTCTTAACATGGATAGACTACTATCCTGCACTAAATATCTAATACGATGCCATTCATCCTCATAGTCAGGCACACTTAAATGCACTTTGAGAAATTCGCTAATCGTCTATTGGCACTTTATCACTTGAGTTGTATTTACCTTGAGAAGGTTAGAGCTGGCAACAGAAATCGGATTGTAACGTCCGTGTACCTATTCGTTTTGAAACGTGGCCAGCCTGCTGTTCAAACGTTTTGTTGATGCTGACTGTTTCCTTTCACGTCTCTCTACCCTCTTCATAATCAGTGCCAAACAACCATTCGTGTACACTTTGCGGAAAACTGGTCACTACCAAACATGGGATGGTCCGACACATGCGAGTCGTTCATCAAGGTTAGTAATAAACTATCCCAGGGACATAACGGCCATGTATGTCGCCGCACGACCGTAAGCAGTACACTCTTGACATTATCTGGTGACACTTGGTGTTCAAACTCCCGTCATTAGATTTTTCTATGCAACACGGCAACGCCGCAAACTCACTGACGTGGCTGCATCCATAACGTGACTTCCATTTCATGTTGTGCATTTTTTTGTTGAATATTCATTAGTACTGTTACGGTAACGGACAGCTCAGGCCACATTATTATCTTGCCAGGTTCATGCCTCATTATGAATGAACCAGTCATCGTTCGACTAACACTCGAAATCCATAACGGGATATTTATATCGATTTGTTGAAATGTTTTTTAGTTCACTGGGTTCATAATGTGTCCAACAGCGTGATCGTCATCAACAGCATATCTCATCGCAATGGTTTTTACGTAACTTCAGTCGGCAGCTTTTGAAAAGTTGTTCGTTGTTACCACATCGCATATCCTCCGTACGTGGTGTGTCTGCACCGTAACGCTCGTTCACCAATTCGAATGATTTCATTTTTCCAGTTTTTTGTCAACTGTCCTTCACAGTCTTCTTTGTTGCTGTTGCGCAGACCATCAGCTCACCCTGTTTTTTCGTAATACTCCTATTAACATTTATTAAGGTATTGTTACTTCTACGGGGTGACATATTTATGACGAATGTTAAGTGAACATTTCATAGTTCAAGGTCTATCAGACAATCCTTACACGGTTGAATACCATCTCCTATCCAAGTAATAGACCGGACAGACTATCAGGAAAGAAAAAAGCCGAACATCTTAATTTGTTCTCTTATCACTTCTCTATCAATTCGAAATATCTCATAGCGTATTGCTTTGACTAGATGGGCTCAATGTATCAGTGGTGTTTGATACCACGCAAAATTGTGCGACACTTGGACAACTCAAAAACTGACGTTGTAATGCTGCAAATGTCTGAATTTCAAGAGCTTTGCTTCGCTGTGTCGTGTGACATAGTGTTAGACCACAGGTTCAGTGTGCGCTAACTAGTCTGTGAGAACATAAGTTCAGCGGAGGTTAATATTCTACTTGACTGTTAGTACCCGCGAAGTATTTAGTAGTATTGTTCATATTTGATTGATGGTGTCGAGTGGATTCCATATCAGGCTGATATCTACACGAATTCCGGGAACAGCTTCCGTTCGATTGTTTATGGTTCACTGAAGCTGATGATTGTCAGGCACCAGCGTACTCAAACCGCGGCGTTATCGGTTCCTACCATCTTCTAGGTTGTACATGTGTACACATGTGACCCTGCACAATAGGTAGGATCTACTTTGTAACCGAATGTGCTTGTGTTCTATTTTTTAAAGTTCCTTCAATACCATTATTTCTAAGGCATTCTTTTAAATATTTAATTGCTTCAAGTGTCAAACCATCTTTGTTCACGTTAGTCTGACTTCGTGGTGCGATATTAAAACGTTTTTTCTTATTACGCTCGTGTTATTTCCATCTGCGAACTAATTTACATTGTAAACAGTGCGTAATTTTCGGTTGTTTCAATGACTTCCTGTAATTGTACACACTTCACTCAGGGGCAGAGGAAAGTAAATGTGATGCATGTGGAAAAAATTTCACAACTAAGTTTGCTCTTCATCGACACATACGGAAAGTACACGAAGGTGAGTAACAGCTTATTAATGTAATGTCATACTTTTCATTTGTTTCGCGCGACACATCCAATTCACTTCGATCCGTCCGTTTGTCATGTTACAATGTTTCCATGCCTTTTCCACTTTAAGATGTCTCGAGGTCGTTTTTATATTATTTTATGTCAGTTTTATATGACCTAGAGGGGTTCTCAGATGTCGCCTGATTAGGATCGTCCACACCAACTGATTCACACTAGCACAGTAGATTAGGGAGTGAACATAGACACACTAGGCCGTTGTGCGAGAGTTTGCATTAACAGGCGGCTTAACGGAGTCAGGCCGGCGAATACTCGTTGTACACTTAAGGCATACCCGTGTTCACCAAAATAAGAGTGTTCATTTGTCTGCCTCTGCAGACTGACAACTTCTATTTTGTCCGGTGGAGTTCTACTGACGATCACGGCATTCATATCTCCAGTTGTACTTATGTGACTACCTGGGTGATCGAGGTTATTCCTCAATCACCACATACCGTCAGTAGAGGTGAGCACATGCATTAGTCCCCGCTCATCTTGAAGTAGTAGTTTGTGCTTGTTTAAAGTGGTTTACTTTCTCCGTACATACCCGTGGAATGGTGTAATTTCTTCGGCACACTTGGAATTACAAAGTTTGTCGCCTAGGAGAAGTTCGCCACTACCGTGGTAATAATCTCTCAAGGGTGGGCACCGTCATTGACAGGAGACACAGACATTGTATTTCGAATGCATCGACACGTGTGTAATTGCATCCAGCCTAAACGAAGTTATGGTCGGCCCAATCGTTAAAGTAATAGGTTGGGTCTGAAATGGGATATACCTGTAAACACCTGTTGTTAATCGGTGGAAAAGGATTTCCAAGTATGAAAGATGAGGCAAGCCGGGATTTATGTAATAACATGCAAATTCTTGAAACCTGTATATTTGTCAACTATTGTTTCGGGCCAATTAAAGCTGGTGACATTTTTCATAGAAGTTTGATAGACTCGCGTACTGTTCATAGGCAGTGTATGAGTGAAGCCTAAGTAATTAGACACTGTTCGATATTCTCACTTGACTTATTTAAAACGTAACCAGGTTGTCGTCTTGTGTAAAGGTTACCATGGGCCCAGCGCATGTTTGTTTGGGAAAGTTTGGACCATATGTTCATGCATTACTTTTATCGTACACGACTCTGAGGGCTAGCAAGTGATATAAATCGCTTTGAAAATGGTGACGGTCATCAGCTGCCATGTGACAATGCAAGTTTATGCTTTGTGTGAAAGATTTTGGCGGGGGACTAACCCCGTACAGGGAGCAGTCTATGTTCAGATAATATCAGCTACGCAAATGAACATGTATGTGAAGGCTTCTGTATATTTTTCGTACAACATTAAATGAGGCTCTTGGCCAACTGGGTTTTGGGGACGCATACGTTATGTCGTTTGCTTTTCACTTAGTTCATTATCCGTTAATTGAGCAGTTGGTTGTTTCGGCTTATATATTCCGTCTTTTATTCTCTTTTCAGGCATATCTGAACGTGTTTTACCTTGCACTTGTTGTGGGAAAAAGTTTTCTGCCAAACACGGCCTTGAACGTCACATGCGGTTAATTCATGAAAGTACGTTCTTCGATTCTGACACTCAACTGTGTTCTATTCGTTTCCATTTTCTAGGCGCTGAGATGTGCATTTGTCCACTTTGTAACCGGACTTTTTCCACCAAGTTCGCATTCAACCGCCATACAAAAACCGTTCATGCAAGTAAGCAGTTTTATAAGTCTGTCGTTTTGACTTTGTGACTCACCTTCTTGAGGTGCCGTGCTCAGCTTGTTTAATTCATACAATAATTGGTAAAAATCGGGCCCTGTGAACGCTTTACGCACGAATCATGGAGCTGTCCTGTAAAACGAATGTGAAGAAACGTCAAAATAATTCATAAATGTTTGTTAAAAATCAATTTCGCCATGCCGAGCACAGAAATCTACGACGATGGATGTTCGTTGTGCTGACGTAATCTCAACCTAAATAATGTAACTGTAGAGGTGTCTGAAATTATCAGATGATTGTACGGCGTGTTTTATTTGAGTAGAGCTGCACTTTTTGTCTGTGATCATTTGCTAACAGGCAACCAGTAACGAAATAGAAATACCAGATTGCGTAGGCCTGGACACTGACTGACTGGCTGGTAGCTGACCCGATACCTCGTAATTGAATTATAATTATTTCCGTTGTAATTAGGAGTCCACATCTCCATATTTCATTCTCTTTGCAAAACGTTCATGCTGATTTAATCCGTCTTTTCGCACCTTTGTTTCAGCCTCAATCATCCTGTGTTCGCCATGTAGCCTGGTTTTTCCCTCCAAGTTCGCTCTGCTCGAGCACAACTTGTCCGCACACAACAGTGAGTATTTTTTGTAGGTTCGATCGTTTCCCCCGTTAGATGTAATCGCTCTGGTCCTGTTGATAGTTGCAGTGGACTTTGGACAATGTTGGTAGATTTCGTAGCGCATGAGGTCTTGTTGCCTCCTTGTGTCTGTTTCAGTATTTCCTTTTTACCAGTGTGTTAAATTCAAAGACTGGGTGTCATCGTTTTATACTGAGTTTTTTTTCTTGATAGCGTTGTTCGCCTGGAACATCCCACATCTACTCGGAGATACGTAGTTGAAGTGATAGGTGACCAAAGCGTATGGCAGCTTACACCGATCTGATGTATTTATGACAACGACGTGGCGGGTGTTTTCTTGAGGAGATGGGTGTGCCGTTGTTCCTTACAGATTTTAGGATTATCTCATTCGAGACGTGCATGCTATCTTTCGACCACTGTTGTCTGCATAACAAACCACACATGCATCAGCAACAGCTCGTTAGCAATAGTCCTATTTGATAACTGCACCAGTTAAGAGTTTTCATGTATCTGCTCGATAGGATATGTTTTTAGAAGACCATGTGACAGGTGCGTAATTTGTGCCTGTGTTCTTACTGTAAGAAGTCACTTGGATGGTCATCAGTGGTTACGCCAGTGCAGGGCTGATTGGATCATTTCATCAACTAGAACAGAGCTACGAAGACAGTGATCGGCCAGCTGGATAACTTGGTGGTAATGAAGGTAATAATTTTGTGACAAATGTAGGTTGTATCTGGACCAAAATGCTGCTAGAGTGCTGTGACATATCCAGAGTGGCTCGAGTTTTTGATCTAAGCTTTAAGCTCGATGGCTTGTACTGTGAGTCAACACGCTGTTTGTGAGCTAGAGCCGTTTTTTTGAGATATGAAGTCAGCCTGGTTTTAACACGAAAGATACAGAGACAGTAGCTCATCAGATTTTTATCTGCTTTTCTGCTCGGACTTACTCTGTCGGTGCTGTTGTTACTCTATCAAGAGGTTGAGAAATCCTGGACCCTTTCTGGGGCCGTGGTGGATGCTTACTCGTTTTCAGATCAACCAAAAACACGGTTGATCGATTTCAGCCTGTGATCAAAAAAGAGGCGCACTAGGGGCAAATTAATGAAATCGCCGTTAAGCTTCTTCCCTTGAAAGTCAAAGGAAGGATCGATTTTGGTACTATAACAATGATCGAGATAACACACCATCTTGAGCCTGAATTATCCAGTGTATTCCTGTCACACACTTCTTGTCGATGGCCGTAGGGTGACGATCGAAAGCAATAGCAAAACTGATAGTTTGGAAGGTCATTTTTCCAGGTAGACGGTAACACGACAAACTAGATTATTCGAACAATCCGTCCGGACTTGGTGGAGAATTTGATTGGTTTCGGTGCAGTACATCGTAAAATTATAACCGCATTCATCACAAACAATCTTCGTTCACTCCCCTCGTGGGATTTTAACTTTGTGTACGTTCCCCGTGAAGTTTCGACCTCGTCCACTTCCCGTGTAGATGCTACGTTGTTCAATGGCATTACTTACTAATGATTACCATATACGCCGCCGGATATCCGTTTTGACAGTGATGAAAAATAACTTTTTTTATATAGTTATCATTTCCGGACCTTAAGCAGAACAATTGTACGTTGTGTTGATGCTCATTATTAAATAGTTCCTTGATTAAGCCACAACAAGTTGAAACC
Organism: Paragonimus heterotremus; assembly: GCA_013368495.1. Classification (NCBI taxonomy): domain Eukaryota; kingdom Metazoa; phylum Platyhelminthes; class Trematoda; order Plagiorchiida; family Troglotrematidae; genus Paragonimus; species Paragonimus heterotremus. The sequence continues at coordinate 28,459 of LUCH01005586.1, read as the reverse complement.
CGAAGAGCCATAGTTTTCCCAACGTTTAGACCCTCTCAAACGGATGAGGAACTATGGCGGAGAAAAAGCTATGTGCAGTCGACCTCAACATAATTCACGGATCACATAGAACAGAATTTTTTTAAGCTCTCAGCACACTTAATTGATAACTATCAAAACCAACACTGTCAATTGAATCTATTAGCGGAACAGGTATGAAGCTCACTTCGTTTGATCATGTATATTCACACACAAAACGTGATATATTGATCATTGGCATTTAAAAAAGTGGCGAATTAAAAAACGCTGTTTCACCATGTCATTTTTCCTGACCCTAGGAGAATGGCCAGTTAGCTCAAAATCATTGTATCACATACGCATATGCATATATGCTTTAGAAGCAGTGTGTGCGATTTGTCTATGAATTATGGAACTAAGGCAACGTGATGTTGTTCTACGTCGTACTGCCGAAACCGAAGATGATACCGGACCCACACTTCGTTATCCTGCTGAAATATTTTCCAACGATATGATCGCTTATTTACCATAGGTGAATGCTCCATACAATCGATTACAATAGTTCTGATTTTATTTCAGCATCGAAAATTTTCGCTTGTCCTGAATGCTTGAAATGCTTTCCGGATGCAGAAACTCGGCGTGTACATCATCAAGTAGAACATTCAAGTAGGTTTCCGTTTATTCCTGTCTAGTATCAATTCTAAACTCCACCTTGTGACATAATTCCTTCTGGTTAAGGCTCGTCACTGAAAAACAACACTGTGAACCTTAAAAATATTGATCTTCCTGTTACAGGTCAAATCTTTTATATATAAGGTTCTAAAAACATTACATGCTATGAAGGCCTTGTTATTCTCTTACTGTTATCTTCCCATTGGCTTGTCTCATCCTTTACGGCATTGCTTTTTCTGTTTTCTGCTTATTCTGGTTCATAGATCATGTCTTAAGTTGCAATGCGAGTGCTTCTGCATTATGTGATGTGGTGTTTCCACTGTTTCCGTTCGGATGGATACGCATTTCTGGTTGGTCTGACTGACGTGATCGTTCCAAAGGTTTCATTCCTTCGAATTGATCTCCCGAGAAGTTGTGGATCTTGAGATCGATGCACGCCCGGGGAACAAGTCGAAGATATAGTGATTACGGCATTCGATGATATACCTTGAAATAACTAGTAGGTGTTCTGGCCTCAAATCAAAGGATTTACGAGAATAAAACGAGCTACCCCCGAGGGACACCGAGTCATCGAGTTAGAACTAACACGCGGATATGGACGTCAAACAGTATTCACCAGACAGAAGAACGTACGATGCTTGAGAAGGGATTTTGCTGCATTGTGAACTGGATCTTCGGTTTGAAAACTCAAGCGCACCACCAATGCGCTTTGGACCACGTTCTCGCCACCATGGTGTGGCTAGAACATAGAAAGACTATACTACGTAAAATTTCATAAGGGACTATTCGGAAAGATTAGTGCAAAGAAGACCACTGCAAAAACCAAGGTCTAGACGGTGAGCATCGCTCATGTTATGATAGGAGTACACTTGTTGGGGTGTAGAAGAAAGATCATATAAAAGATGTACTATACATTTTAAACATAACTGACGACGATAAGACTGAGTGGATAGCGTGCGCAGTCTCCGTTGTCCTAATACGTTTGGACAAACGGAAACGACGGTTTATGTTATTTTTCATCAACTGATCTAGTGCTTCTTGATTCTTCGGTTTTGACCACAATTGCAACCACTTAGGTGTTGTTTTCAGCCTGTTTATTCTAAGTGATGGAGTGGGTCATACAGATTGCTGCGATTATGGAGACATCATCCTCTTCTGCTGTTTTCTGGTTAATGTTGTTCGGTTTTTTGCGTGTCCACCGCGATTTTAGTCAACTCGTTCCCAGATGCACCTAGTTAGTCACGGGCTGAATATTCTTACGTGGACCACTTGAATTTATCAGCCTCAAGAAGAACCTGTTTGGAAACTTGCGTTTCAAGCGCAGTTGAACACCATCCATAATCGATCGCAGTCGTTACATTCAGATAAGCTGGTCCCTTTCGTAAGGAAGCACAGCTCCGTTTAACAACTGTTAGTGTCGTCAAAACGAAAGTAACGGAGCCGGAAAACTAACTCATTATACCGGTCAGTACGTTGTCATAAATAGTTTACGGACCTCTTCAGCTATTATGTAATGCCGTTTTGGTCCGACGCATACTTCGCTGTTCCTCATATGTGGTTCATACCGGCTACAAAGCCAAATTCAGAGCGTGTGCATTCAAATACGTATGACGACACTTGCCTTTGTGATTCGTGCCACTTCACAAACTTCAAAGAAGGGTTGCTACCGCATTCCAAACAAAAGTGGCTGTTACGCAGTTCCCCAATCGTAAACGTAGCTGCTGGAAGTACTTATTCTTATTGGGCTACATAATTGGTGCCAGGTTTGAGGGTATCAGAAATAACCCGTTTACAAAACCCACATCTGTATCTCCATCCGTAGTGAAGGCTATATAGACATACAAACATCCTTTCCATGTCGGTAACATCCAGACTGAAAAGTCCGGCGTACCAAATGAGGGATGCACATGATTTATTAAACCATACACTTTTGGCATGTTCCATGGTAGTCCATACCAACCACGTACCTGTATCTGTTGGCCGACATGTCCGTGATCCCACTGATTCATTCCAAATATGTTGTGCGAAGAGCGCTTGCATGCCTCGCCAAACCTTCGTTGGCTGAATCGACGTCTGTGACATGCAATTTATTAAGCTCTAGTTTAGCCCATATGTTAGGTTGCAGCGAACTCAAATGTGTTCAGCAATGTGCACGAAGACCCACTGTATCGCACGTTTAAATTTATGATAGCGCTTCTCGTTAGGGAAATTTTCGCTTGACAGCCATTCACAGCCGGCCACACAGCCTGATCCTTATGTACGTTGACTCACAAACTGGCACTTGACACGACTTGAAGCATGCGTGAGGGATTGTTGTCAGTTTCCAACAATCTTTGAGACCAGTCGGGCTGTGCATGCAACTGTATACGTGATTGACTTGTTCCATTTGGCTCAATATAGTCAAACGGTGCCTACAAGCAGGTGCGGATAACAGTACTACGGATGGGGTTAGTTCAAATGAGCATTCAAAGTAATCGTCTAACGGTCAAATCATTGGAACTGACCTAATCAGCAAAGGCGAGAGCACAGTTAATTGCACAGAAGACACGTGTTATTAATCTGACTACAAAGTGATGGATAACTTTAGTACCGTTTGGTTCTATCTGATTATCGGCATGAAAACAATAGGTATGTGGCCAGATTGTGGCAGTTTCCAACTGACCTCCGAAGCTGTCATGCATTTTGCCAGATAGTCGAGTTAACCGAGGGGCGGGAACGCATTTTTGGTAGCTTTTGTGGCGGTTAGGGTACAGCGCTAATGACAAGACGAGTATCGGTTAGAAAACTGGCTCCCCGTTCTCTAAGACATGTGATCGACTATTTTTCATACTTTGCCCACTTGACGACGGTTGCGGTATAAGTTGAGGTACAATTGACATGGCTATGAATAGTTGGCACCTATCAATCTTGCTCAAGAAAACAGTCAGGGCATTCATAGTCCGTGACCATGCCATCACTTGGCCGCCCTGTGGTTTCGTCCAACCATCAGCAGTCACTTTGAACAATGCGCGGTGTGGCAGACGCTCCGCTAGCATACGGAGTATATTACCTAACCGGCGAAGACGGCATTTTCACTATCTTCTTTATCGGCCGAGAACTCGCACCTTCGTCAAATACGCGCATGCGAACTGTTGCGTTGTTCACAAAGTCAACGCCCATTTGATACTGGTTAACTAGCTAACAACTGCGTGAGCTGGTTTAGGCCAGTTCAACTGTTCCTCTAAGTGGTCCACCCACCAGTCAAGTCGCTGTGACAAACTATAAATTCATGAGTTATCTTTTTCACATATAGTTTTACTAACACCTTACTGACAGCCAGTGCGACCACGAATCATGGAACACAGCAACTTATTATTTCTTGATAAAACTACCCTGTCCATCTCTTTGCCTTGCTTAAAGAAATAAACCTCACGTCCTCATGCAGACTCTTCGTAGGTTTCTGTTTCAGGTCACGGCGGTCTTTGTTGTATTTTGCGTCAAAGGGAGTCAGTTGACGCCTGTTCATGGGTTCTGTTGAATCAGCAGAAATCCACTTTTGTCATATTTGAGATACTCCATTGGAATGGTCCACTTCACAAGAGGTTCATATAACTGTTCAGATTTTTGCCCAATGCTCGTTTGGGTCATTCCACTGTTGTAATTCGAAGAGCTTAACAGAAGATGCTTTTTGATAGGCTTATCATCTACTCTCATCGGTGAATTTCCAACAGTCCTTTATGTTGATGAACAGATAATCTCTGACCAAACTATAAAACAAAACGGGCACGAACAACGGCGTTATCTGAATCAAAGTGGTTGCTCCAAAATGAGCTATAGCTCTTAGTGGATTGTCGCCACCGTCAGCTGACGGCGATATGACCAATTTGCGTCCACGGTTGAGTTGCATAGAGTATTCCCCCATGTGACGCATTGCCGTTGTTTGTGCTGTAATGTGCTATTCATTATGCAGAGTCCACTGTCAGTGCATCGCCCACGGACACGAAACATACCGCCCGACCGGTTCTCTTTTGTGGTAAGACGACCGAGTTGTATATCACGAGTAAGCACAACGATGTTCGAATGCCTAGTTTATCTCAGAAAATCGGAACCAACCATTCCCCATTTACCTTCCGTACTGTTATCTTTAGCTGGTTGTGAACACCGCTCGCCTACATTGAACCGAACCAAATGAATCGATCACATACTCGGTTGAATGCACGGCCAGACTGGCCCCAAAGATTGTTGCCGATTGGTGACATTCCATGTTTCAACTCATGTCAGGTTCCAGTTTGTGTGGTATCACACACCGAGCAGAACGCAACGGTCAGTTGTGCTCGCCTCACTCACTGAGAAAATTTTTATACTCTCAGATGCCACCGCATACTTAAGCTGTAGCATTTTAAGTAAACACTTCGTCATCAGGCATTTTTGTTTTAGTCATTTTATCATCACATCAGCACTGTCGTATTCGTTTTATTTCCTTACGAATAAATTTTTTAGTTGTTCAGTGCAGACGGCCTTGATAGCCTGCTTGACATTTCGATTGCATCGTGTTTTGTTCAACACTTTCATCGGTTAAATCTAGTTGGTGTCAGTACGTTTTTGTGCAATGCTTGTTAGTTTGTTATCACATGCTTGTCTGTCTTCAGTTTGAACATTCTGTTCTAATCGTTAATTCTCTATTGTTGATCACGCTGCCAATTCAGTATCCCGCGCTGCTTTAGGCATGTGTTCGAGTACTTTATCTGCTCCTAATCCATTGACTGATCCCAACGGACACAGAAACTGACAGAATGGGATCAAGCGAACAAATCACCCCACGGGCTCCCCTTACATTCACAGTAACTGACCTACTGGTATGAATAGAATGCGCTCGATCGCGATGTCCTACTCCGTGGAATTTGTGTCGCAAACTGCTTTATGCTGTGTTTGTGTGTTTACGTAATTTTTATTCCGAGCGAGCGCTTGCGCGCCGCCACCGACCATAATACTGCTTCCACGACAGAGTGATGTCACTCGCCTCGTGTACTCTCTGATCCACAATATCAATCACCCACTTACTATACGTTTTGAGTCCTTACTGTAAATCTGTGTCAGTGTTGTTTCATCGCGGTTTTTTCCCGTTTGAAAATGGATATATATCAGTAAAATATGGCCTTTTTGTAATATTCTTCGTAAATGTTTCGTTCATCGAATGTCGTCCTTGACTATCCGTTCTTAGTTAAATAAGGAGAGTTTGGTTTAGCCAATTTCCCCGTTTTGGCTGCTCAAAATTAACTTTGTGTGCATGCGTTCATTGCCACAGACAGGAGGGAAAAATGCTGACGGGCCAGAAAGTTACTTCCAGCCAGTCTAGATAAGCGAGCTGATGCACGGATTCCAACCGATAGTTGGTAGGATTCAAACAGTTTTTCTCACATAGCTAGTTTTTATTTACTATAGCGTCGATGTTTTCGCACATGGACCTAAGAGACTAGGGCTGCATAGTTAACGTATCATGGTCTAAATATCACTACGTTTGCTCGGCCAGTTTTCAACCTTTTTTGCTTAATCGTTCGCATGGTGGAACTCAGGCTATCGCCCAGAGTAGAGGCGATAGGTATTTTGTTTCGGTTACAACCATGCAGGCACTATTAAGTACAAATGTGGAGTTAAACAATAATGAAAAATGTTAGTCTATTCAGATGCTCCAGCCTTGTGGTTGTCCACGCAGTGGCAGATGGTAGCACATCGACAGTATAACTCTGGCCCTAAAATGTTATTTTAGGGCCGACTGCAATGGTTTTTCCGAGAAGAACGCTGAACAAAATGACCTTATCAGACGGTCATCACAACCAATCGGACATTGGGTTACATACCTTTGACTGTTTACAGCTTGCCCAACGTATCATCTCTGCTGTATGTGACACGGAGGCCTTCGTGGTAAATAACTAGTTTATCGGTCGTTTTGACGAGGCAATTTTCAGCTGGACACAATCGGTAAGCTGATCATGAGTTGAAATAAACCACATCAACTGTTCGTGTTTTTGGCAAATATCGGAATCACTGTCGCTGGTTTAAATTAAGGCTTGGACCTCAGTTGCGTAATATTCGAGTTCACCTCATTTCATCTTAAAGTTACCGTATCACAAGAGCAGTTTGTGGCGTTCTACGGTAAGATCACCCTGCTTTTAGTCGTAATAACTATCATAACTTCTCTTCACGTTTTTTCCTCAGTTCCTCGTCGTGGTAAGATTAACGCGGTTTGTTGGATAAATTGATGAGTATATCGGTTTGATGCGTAAACTTTCTTCCAACGATCCCTTATTTCTTGACTATGGGATCTGAGCAATTTCAAGAGTGTACTGAGTGACGCATCTCTCGAGATCATTTCAACGCATTTTACCAAGTACATGATGCAATAAATCACAATTAAGGGAAAAGAAAAACGCCCAGATATAAAATGGACTGACAGAAGTGCGTGTGTCAATCCAATGTTCATTGTCACCTTACGTAACTTTCATAATCAGTTTGTTACCAAAATAAGCGAACTATGGAAGAGTCTTTCAGTGCACATAGAAGAGAATGTCTTTATTCTTTATCGCATCTGCAAACCGAATTAGCCTTTGGATGTTCCTTATTCAACGGATGTGAAACGCTTCACCCCAACTGAAACTTACAATGTGTTCACACACGTCCCTACGTACTGTTTTTGACGAATGTTACCTTTTTCTGGGTAGCTGAATGACACATCACAAGCGGACAGACTAACGTGGTGATTCAGATCGTTCGTTCTTTGCTCGGCGTGCTCAAGTACGACAATTTTGCCTATGGAGTTGAAACTTAGAATCATCGCCCCACACTATACTGTGCTGTCAAACGACATGGAGTTCTATAGCTCAAAATAGCCAGTTATTCAGTAGTGACCCACAGAAGTCTAATTTAAAAGCAGTTGATAGGAACACCCAGTGACGTTCCATAGGATCGGTCCCGCTGTAAGCATCGTTGGTGGAACTATGATGATTGTTATGGTCGAAAAAGACGCTTAGCCCGAGGGCTTTTCTTCCTAATAGATATTGTAACACAAACTTTTTCACATGGCTGACGTGTATTCACCTCTGTTGATAGTAGTGCGTCGCCAGGTTCTTCGTTACTGTGTGCACAAACGTTTCCAATCGTCGTTCGTAGCTCCCAGTCTTCCTGAAGTTGAGACCTCCTGCCCTTTGGTTTCCTTTCATTCGACTCGTGCCGTATTGTCCATTAATAACTCTCTGTCATACTACAGTGTGAGATGATCAATACCTTACGTATGTTGAGTTGTAATTAACTATGACAAGTGGTAAGTGCTTGCGGAAATTGCGAGAGATGCCCCTAAATAGAAACTACACGTCTATGTGAGAGTCTAGACATATCTTCAGGTGACATGTAAAATATCACACATATCAACCGTGGTTACAACAGTGGGAACCTCATAGTGGGCGCACAAGAGACCGTCGTATCACTATGATAGTTTGTAATAGATATTTTCCAATAAAACGCATCCGTGCCGAAACTACTGCACTGCTTTTTAAACCGTGACGCACGCCTTTGGCTCTTGTCCACGGTTCTTCATGCAGTCTGTGCATCGACACGATTCAATGCTCACCCACCATTTGTAAATACCTTGAAAGATATATAGACATGTAAGGTGATAAGGGACTAAGAACTGTATGATGGTGGATATGAGTTTCTGTAGATCACAGATGTCGAAACTTTGTTGGGGGTTCGGGCGTTCAAATCTGACCTAAACAGAGAGGACGAGCATTGAATCCTGGTGATCAAAAACAGAATTTTCCACAATCAAGTCCACAGCGGGAGAAAAGAATGTGAAATACAAAGCCCTGGTAAGTGCCCTATCTCGTAAATACTCCGGTCGAACGGTCACTGTATTATCGTTGGGAAATTAGGGACGTACACACATAATTCGACGCTGACTAGTACAAATGACAAGATAATGATGAGGTAATTTAGCTCAGTTAAACGGCAAACTTTACTAGTCTCTGGGAGTATCCTGACAGCAGTTTTGACAATGCAGCAATAAGCTATTCTTAGAAATGCGATCAAACACGGTGGCAGGCAACCATTTCACCACACTGACCCGATTATTGTAACCCCTCCACCGGGTTGTTTGTAAAAACACTTTGAATGTGTGTGGTGGACGAGAATGAATGTGGTTGTTTGATAGCGTATGCGTCAGATGGTTCCAAAATGGCCGGTTCTCCGAAGTTCACCTGCTGGATGCCTGTTCGACTTCATATACCCAAAGACGTCAGATGTCCGTTAGTTTATTTCTGTTTGATGCATTGTGCAGACGACCGTTGAGCCTTCGAACCGTCCACGCTTCATCCATAAACACTTTCTTCCCTTTCTATCTGTGTTCTGCTTTACTGGATATTCACAGCTCAAATTTGCTCCTCACACCTCCAGTCATCCGAACATTGCCTATTGAACTCCCAATTTTCCTTCTCTGACTGCCTACTTTTCGCATTGAACTGACCAACGCGGCAACCACTTAAAGCTTGCCGTCTACGACTTCTCGAAGTTCCTTTCTTTTTGTGTCATCCATTTATGCATACTCGTGGTAATACTCGCCGTCTCCAGTGTGTTTGTCTGATGTTTTTCCATTCTCGAAATAAACGCACACTAACAAGACTGTGGATCGACACAGGCATCGTGCAAGCAATGCATTGAGATCAGAAAGCAAACGTCTGGTAGAGTTTGGTCCTTATCTTTCCATGGACTTATGTGGTTGGACCATGTGGCAAAGAAGCCAAATAATCGTATCACGCCAAGCAAGGTGTTCTAATATTGAAACCGGCTGATCCAGAGAAATGAATACAGCTACGAGAGACGGTCATTACAGTTCACGTTCGTCCCATGGCGTGAAGTCCATAGACAGAAGTTGAATGATTATGTGCACTGCTGTTGTATGAACGTTACCTCTGAAGTAAGAATGACTAACAAAGAAAGAACATGAAGGTCGCAAGGGGTCTGTTTTGTATCTCTCGCAGGATTCGGAAACCTCGACGTGAGACGTTTGAATTTGGTCGAGATTTTCTTAATTAATTCTTTTCATACGAAGTTTGCCGAGACCAGAACAATATGTTTCCTTACTCAGTGCATCAACAACAGCCAGTATCCGAAACAACAAGCGGGGGCTCACTTTATTCTGATGGCCGAATTATAGTTGAGCATTATTACGAACCATTGCTGTTTACAGTGACCTTTGAGGAACGTCACACGTACACAAACACCCATGGACCTCCCCAGGTGGTCGTGTGACTTGAGTCGCCGTTCTCGCTATCAGCGACGAAGAACATTTTAGAGGAAATTCACTCAAAAGAATCAAGCCGCATTCCATAATGTTAAATGAAAGAGCCAGAAATAGCACACACTTTCACTGCTGTACGCTGGATCGTCGTAGGATGTCAGTACTCAGCGATTTGAGCCACTGGGAGGTACCCAGCCGAGCAGGCGGCACACTCACTTTATTGGACAGAACGGTCAGAGGTTTCATGCACCTTGATAGCGTCGTTAATGGGACTCCTCGTTCTATTCCACTATTGGGTATCTTGGTGGATAAGTCCCGTTGAACTAAACGCTCAGCTGATCGTCCAACCACCACAACCCAACCTCCTATTATTTGATCAACTGAGAGTGTATCTAACCTGTTGGCGAGCGGCTACGTCCCACGCTTGATCATCTCCATTTGTTGTGGTCTCACTTACCGAGACAACGATAGGCAAACGCTGCCAGTCTGTCTATATCTTTGTTACGAACGGGCTATGTTTCCAAATTATACGGCAAAATGGGCCACGCACGTGTATTAAGCATGCCTCTTTTCATCGTCAGCTGTAGCAGTTGATACCGATGTTCAACCGTCATAAAGTTATAAAATTAAAATGTAGGTCATAGTCCATAACCACGAAGTGGGGCGCGAATGCGGTCTCATTTTTAACAAAACCCTTAGATGTGATGGAGTGACCGCAGGTTGCGGGCTAACAGTTCACAAACGACTGTACAACATGGTCATATACCCATCAACTGGAATGACAAGACTACAGCCAAATCAGGAGTGTTGTACTTAACTTGCGGCCATTGATCCGATAACTGTAAAACAGGCGCGACCTAAGCGGGGTGACTGACACCTGTCTGTTTCACATTCCTTAACCAATTGCTTAACGTATTGCTGTCTTTAAAAGTGCGTGTAATCCGGTACACGATGGCCGTGTTTGTGTCCACAACACCCAGTCTTCTGTTTCTACTGCGTCGAGACTAGCGTTGAGCCAGAGTAAATTATCTGCTAGTAGTCCTGAGTTCGATTATCACATGTGGACTCGAACAGACAACATTGGAGTACCGGCGCTTAGCAAACAAACAATGTGAGTAAGGTAACACTCACAAGACAGCATCACTATAGCTATAACTGCCTCGTTATCAACTGTACATACTTCACGGATAACTCATGCAACCACGGCATTCACATCACTGCGCCTGGCTATTTGACATCTCTTTTGTAATCTCCAGTCACAGATTATGAATTAAACTGATCTATGATGGTCAACATACTGGCAGGTGTTTTTACTTCTCTATGTTAATACATTCTTAAGCCATATTATACCATCGGTAAAAATTCATCACCACGAGATTTGAAGAGTTGAAAACGTTCAGAACCTGCATTTTTATTAGGTTTCACTAACTTCGGTTTCGAATGGAGGATCGTTGTGAGTGTCACAATTGAACACACCGCCATTATCGTCCACAGCTGAATGAACTGGCCAGAGCCAATTGGGTTGTTCCTCAAATGTCCTAATTCACCTATCAAGTCACCGTGCCACAATGTAACTGCGCGACTCATTCTTCCACATATGGTCATACTATCACCTTGCACATGCCTAGTGCAATCAGAATTCAAAGAAAACAGTACTTGACTATCCCCTGATTCAAACATCTCTTCTTACTTCCTTAATCAAGTGATCATCACGATCCTTACGCAGAGATTTCGCAAGTTGATCTGTAATTTCTCGACGGTCATTGTCATAATCGGAATCAAAGGGGTCAGCCGACGTTTGTTCAAAAGCTCCGTCAACTCGGCAAGGCCCCTCTAAGAAAGACCCCATCGTAATGGGGTCGCACAGATGTTTCCGTAGTGCCGTTTGTATCACATTACTATTATGAGTAGGGTAATTCGACTGTCAGTTCTATTTAGTTCTGTTTGGCTTCATCCAATGGATCATCTCACATCTGCGAACGCGTATTATCTGAGCAACCGATAAAACAAAGCGAAGGTGAACGGCAGCATAGTCTGATTCATGGTGGTTAATCTAAAATTAACCAGCCTTTAGAGGAGGGATGCAATTCATAGCTAACGGCAGTATACTCTATTTACGTCCAGATGGGGTTGCACACGTTGACCTCCATTGTCGTCTTTTGTGTCGAAATGCGCAACCCGTATGGTTGCAACCACTGTGAGCATACTACCCAGTTGCCTGTCTTCTGAAATAGGATGACCAAGATGTGCATTCCTGTCGCTAACAATCACAACGGTGACCGAGTATCTGACATGTCAGAATGTCAAACAGGGTATCGCGGGAGTTCGTACAGTATCTTAGCTGTTGTTTACTGGGATACGACAAATAAATCATGTCTTCCTAATCTATGCCGACAGATTTTGAACGATGTACAAAGTATGATGCACAAAACAACGTCCACTAGGATCCAGTCGAACAAGCCTTGTTTAGTCTTCATGTTGTGTGCGATTCCGACTGTAGTGTGACCATAGGCTTCAGCTAGGTCGCCATCAGAAACTATAAGAGAGAACCTCTGACTCACTTTATTGTCCACGGTTGAATTGAAATAAGTTGCAACACCAGGAGAGTAAATGAATACCCCGAGAAGAGTATATGTCTAATTTAGGAGTGAACAGAGAACTCGTTAAGGCAGTTTGTTGCTCTGTTTGTCGAAGCATTCAAACGTCAAGTATCAGTATTTATCGGTTATTTTGGTTTAACGAGTTAAAAATTAGATGCATGAGAAGACAAGAATGTGCAAATGAATGAACCAACATGTTCGAACAGCGAGAGCTTCAGATACCTCCTGACAGTTTACGTCGCGGAAAGGTTTTGGTTCAAAGGACCCAACTCAGCCAGATCTGCGGGGCGGCAGTATAGAGTTAGAGGAACCAATCGGGACCTGTGTCTCAAGCTTCTGACTAACTCGGTAATGAGAGGCTAGGCCAGTCCGGAGGCGCAGTGAATATGAAATTGGTATCTTATTAGCGTTAACGTTGTGTACAGTAGGTGTATCGAATGCTACAGCAAGCCTTCAAGAGGTTCTATTCACCGTACTGAGTAACATGCTGGCAATCACGATTATTCGTTGGGCGGCTGAAATGTGCTGCACTCGAAACTAACTGCATTAACCCTCTCCTTCCTTATTTAAAAAATAGTGGGGCTGCAACCACAAAAATAATTCTGTTTTACAGTTACCAGTTTGTCTCACTATGTGAGTTCCCTTCTACGGTCAGCAATGGGGCAAACAATCCCGCTGGCGTAACAACTTTTCGTTTAGCTATTTCCCACTGACTTTATTATATGTGAAGGGGTCAAAGCGTTGGCCAGCGCAGCCCCTGATGAATACGGTTTTCAAGCTTGATCACCACGTCAAGATAACGGAGGGAATCAAGTCGCTTGAGACAAATTGTCCTGACGGACAGTAACCTGACTGATCACAGTAACCCCGCTGTTTGGGTTGGGGTTAGAATCGGGTGTATGGGTTACCCTGTAAAAATCAGCTCAGTCTGTCACCGCGCAACACCCATGAGAATCTCGATTGTTATCCGAATTAAGTATGGGCACCGCGGCAAAATGTCCGTCCGTATACAACCACGACCTTTTGCAATGCAATACCCACTCTTAGCAACAGCCATTCTTATTCGTGCGAAAAACTTTCCTGTGGGAAAGGTTGAGACAAACCCCAACAGCAGCAACTTGAACACTGCTTTATTAAATTGTTTTAAGACCAGATACCACACCTCGTTATTACTCATATGCTTGAAGTTATACTGCACAACAGCTCCGTGGTAGTAGTTGTACTTCAGTTCAGACTCTTGAGTCATTTGCTCCAGGTGGGGTGCCCCAAGAAAACCCTATATCCTGTTGTCTCGCAGGTCAGACTTTTGAGTCAGAGATTCGGGGTGGGGTCCCTCAAGTCAACCTCCTTCCGCGGCATAAACGACCGGGAAGTATCAGAATTTATCGTTCTCTCGACAGCGACATTATTAACCGACCTCGATGTTCTCCTACTGTTTTACCCCCTATTTCTTCATCTTTCCATATGCCTTCGGCCGATTATTGTTTTATGAGGCCAAGACAACTGGTAAGCATTGGCGCCTTCAATGTCCGCACTCTCCGACAAGTCGGTCAGCAAGCTGCTCTAGCTAGTAATCCCTCAAGTCTGGAGCTTGATGTGTGCTGTGTGTCGGAGACGCGAGTCTACGATTCTAGCAAGGTTATCCATTTGAGCTCACCTCTAGAGAACTGTCGATCCAAGCGCTTCTCTCTCAGGGTTTCTGGTGACGCCGAAGCTGAATCTCGCGGTCAAGCTGGGAGTGGGAATCGCACTTAGTTCCAGAGCATAGCAATGCTTGCTCGACTGGATCTCAGTGAACAGTCGCTTGTGCGCTGTCAGACTCAATACGACGGTAACAGTCTGTCGAGGCAAATCATAAAGACGTTGTGTATTCATTATATCGGCGTAGGCTCCAACGGACAGCTGTTCAGATG